>JAQQZY010000003.1:7217022-7228236 GCA_030068375.1 Ostorhinchus rueppellii | reverse complement strand
GAATTTCACATTTTGGCCTCAGACTGTATCTGAGAAACTACAACCAACTAGGACTTTGGACTGAATTTTTCTTTACTTGTGACTCAAATTTGGTAAAGTTGAATACTTTTATTCTGGAAGCATTTTACTTGTAGATCATTGTAAATTGTATTTATATGGCGTGATTTTAAGTCAGCTCTACACACAAACAACAGGTCGAAACATCTGTCAAAGGCAGACTTTTTACTTTTATACTTTAAGTGAGTTTTTTTGCAGATATTCTCACTAAAGAATTTGAATGAGTACTTCTACTTTAACAGCACAGTGATCTCTACTTTATTTATTTTTTTCTAACTTGTCTTGTCCAGCATCCTGACAGCACCATCCTGACAGCAGAATGGTAGTCTGGCTGCCTTTTGGTGCAAAACAAATTTGATTTGCCAGAGGAAATATATCCCTTGATATTCTACTGTCTTTATTCTGAGTTATATTGAAACACATCTCAATGCTGGACCTGACATGAGGAGACGGGGGGAGAGAAGAGAGGGGGAAGAGATAAGGAAGGAGTGAAGGGGAAGGGAAGGAGGTGGTGGTATAGACCCTCACAAGACAATATGACTAATACTAATAATAACAACCATGGAGAGAATTATAATGGGAACAATAACTAGAACCGGTGATCTCTGCTTTTACTGGAGTGAAGAATGTGCTTGCATTTGCTGTTCTGTAACTGAATGTGATTGTGTTTTTTCATTATAGTTGCGGCCCTTTAAAAGACTTTTATCCACTGGTGAATAATGTTTGCCTTTGTGTTTTTACTGCTGTAATGACTCTGACGTCCCCCTGCAGGACTGAATACTGGAGTTGAATCACAGCAGTGACCTTGACTTGTACTTGAGGCCCTTTTATTCCCACAGGCCGTCTCATGTCCTCTTTACTGAGGCTCTTAGCCTGGGAGACTCTAGCATTAATATTCATGACGTGGTATAGCGTGTTTATGTGTGTAAAACCGAGAGTCAGCGAAGAATTGACACGATGAACCTGTAATCTGCAGGTACGACCCATCTGTCTGAAGATACTGTAATAACAATGCACACCAGATTACAACATGACAGTAAACACAAATAGGTCATCCATGGGCACCCAGAGGGAAAACATACCCAGAGGGAATAAAATAAAGCACTCAGGATGAAAAAAAAAAGACATTTTGATATATTTATATTTACTGCGTCCTAAATCCTAATGTTCCCATCCGTCTTTGTCACAGCTCCAGTAAATATTTGTACAGACTCACACTCACAGAGCTTTATATCCATCTTATCCTTACAGGAGGAAACTGCTGCATCCCTGAGCAGCCGTAAGCCGCACTGCATCTTCTCTTCTACAGCGCAAAGTGCATTTTCATACACACCCCATTAGCCCCGTGTATATTAACATGCACTAATGAATGTGTATGAGTGGGATGAATGTAACATGGGCCAGGCAGGTGTTGTAGATACTTAGTGAGTAATGGCAAGTCATTAGTGTGTGTGTGTGTGTGTGTGTGTGTGTGTGTGAGAGAGAGAGACAGAGAGAGAGATGTACATATCCCACAAGGAAAGGAGGAAGAGGAATGAGTCTCAGCTCTACACAGACTGTCATCATTCGATTGACCTTTCAGCAGAGAAACCATAAAATACCCGACACTAATGAGGATGTCGGAGGGTGCGTGTGTAACATTTTATCGGTTTTGATAGCATTATATTTGAGTCATGGCAACATTAGAAACTGCACCACGATATTACATTGACCTGTGGTGTGACAGTGACATTTTCCATTGGTCATTTTTCGATACTTCACAAGCCTTATACTTCAGAAGTTAATAGTTAATGTACTTTAAAGAGACACTGTAGAATAAATCATACTTTTTAGATGTAAATCTAATTTATTTAACTAATACGGTCAAACATGTTCATGCTGTTATGAACATTTCCAAAAGTTTGTATTTCATGTATAGAAAATGACTATACACAAACCTTTTTTTTTAAAAAAAAAAAATCATACCAAATCTCACAAAGTTTTAAAATATTAACCCTTACATATACATTTTTTTTATATATTGTATTACATATAGTTTCTTTCCAACAGGGCCAAGTCAATTTTTAGCTGCTCAAAATTCCCTTCAAAATAAGCACACATCCATATTAACCCCATTACATAGTGTTCAGTGTTCAAATATGACCCCATTTGACATTCAGCTGCATTTTTTTTTTCTGTTTTTAATGTGATGCGCTTAAATCCAACATTATTTGCATTGCGTTTGTGTTGCTCAAGACAAGGTTATAAGGGGAAGACATAATTGTACGTCTAATGTTAACACAATCTGCATTTAGAACCACTGCTGTGTCTGTAAACGGCACCAATGCAGGACTCGTTGAAATAAAAAAAACGAAATAAAATCTTTCCTACCAGTGTGCTGAACAACCTTTTGAGATGTACTCACCAGAAGGAAAATGGAACAGAATGTAAAGCAGCACCAATGTCATACTTATTTCTTTTTTTGATAATATTTTTATTCAGCAGTATAAAAACATTTGGACACTCTAACATATGAAATGTCATATTTCATGTTTTCATGAGTGGAGAATGAGTGCCACCAACTGTTCATCTCAGGGGCTCTTATAACTTCTGCTGCTGCCTAAAGTTTCAGTAAATAGACTATGTATAATAAGTTATTTATGTCATATTTGCCCTGTGTAGTTTTTAGTTGTGAAGAAAACGCAAATGTAAGATGTTCTGGTTCAAATAGCTCTTCTTCTTAAGTTTTAACTGGAAAAAAATGTACAATATGCAAAAAAAATCTATCTAAGGTGGCTGTGCTGAAATGATTCACAGGAAATCTGCTTACAGACACCTAAAACTTCATTAAAGAGAATCACCAAAAGCACTCCGATTCACCATTAATAAGTTATGGTTGCCTTTTAGAAACATTTTCTATAAAAGCAGCCCTGCTGTTGAGGAGGAAGGAAAGGTACATTTGAGATCTTTTACAATTTTCCCCCTCACTGCTTCGTATCCCTTTGTGGATAAAGGCAGCAGAAGAGACGACGGATTAATGGTGATGGCAGTGACATCTTAGAGGCTCATTTGCTCTCTCTGTCTGTGTTGAAATGCCAGTGTGGCTCTGGCAGAGGCCAGACGCTCTTCTTGTTTTCTCACGAGGATGAAACACAGTGTTCCTGGATTCACTGGGGGTTGAAGTTGCCTTTCTTCTCCACTCTTCACCTCTTCAAGCGCCTTTCCCAGCTTAATTTTTTTCTTCCATTTTTTTTTTTTTTATCACTTCACATACTTTTTTTTTCTTATTTCATGCTCCCTTCTCTTTCTTCTCTGTGGGTCTAAGGAACATCTGTCCCTCTCTAACTTGTAATCGTTTCTCATGCTTTTCATGCATTTGATCGTTTTCCCCTCAGTCCTGTGAAAGTAGGTATAACTTCCCCTCACATTTCACAAATAATAGAAACCACTCAGGAATCAGGAAACTTGGATAAACAGTCTTCCATTTGACATCATACCCATTTTTTGATTTCTCTTTTTCCTGGGTTTTTGAGATATTTCTATGCAGGTTTTTCAAAAGAGGGGGAATGGAGCTTATTCGGTGGAATCAGCTGTCCGTACCATCTGCATAATTCATAGCACTATCCAGGTGTCACTCTCCATATCTCCCATCTCTCTTTCTTATTTTCCCACTAATTCATATTCCCTCTTTTGCTCTCGCTCTCTCTCTTGCATTTTGTTGTCGCCGTGCTTCAGATCCTGAAAGATTAATTGTCTCACCATGTTCCTCCTGGAACATGGCGCTTAATGGAATCTCCATCTGTGAGGTGCCAAAGCCGTGACTTTTCCAGCTCTCCTTTTTAAGCTGGGCCCATGGAATATTTATGAAGTTATTTAGAAGGGGAGGGGAGGGGCGTTGTGAGTAATGGCTCTGCTTGGTGATTCATGGTGTGGCATCTCATTGCAGAGATGGAGAGCGGGGTTGTGGTGAGGCATGTCGGGATCTGGGTGTAGATACACATGCTAGCAGACATGTAAATAAAAAAAAAAAAACTCCAAAGTGTATGTGACCCACATGTACACACACACACACACACACACACACACACACACACACACACACACACACACACACACACACAGGCAGGTCTGGGCAGGCTCTAGAGTGACAGCATCATGATGTGTTTATCTTAGTGTTTTTCTTTTTTTTTTTTTTTTTTATCTGAGAACCATCAGCCAGTGTCAGAACAAGAAAAGAAACAAAGGTTCAGCACCGTGGACAGCTCCACAGTGCATCTCAGCAACACAACTCTATGAAAGAGCGATGTGAAGATGTGTCCATTCAAAGATGTGACGTGTGCAATGTGGACATCCTATTCAGAATGTGAATGAATGCACACAATGCAAATATTAAGAGTTGGGTGTTTATTTTTCTTCATGGTTTAAAAGTTACATGTAGTATAGCATTATAAAATACTAACTAAGCTGACGATTTGTGAGTTGATATTAAGCTCCAAGGCCCAAAAATCGGGGGAAAAAAACATTACAATTGGAAAAAATAAACACCCTCCTAGCGCAGCTGTCTGCTCCTAGTCCAAATTGAAAACTGAACAAAGATGTACCTGATGCTGTTTCATGTTTTTATGCAAAAGTGAAGCCTCTTTTCCAAGCTTTTATATGAGACATGGTGAGCAGTGTTAGTAGAGCAGCGATCAGCAATTACACATGCCAGGTAGAAGCATTAAACACGAGATTATCAGTCAGCCCAGTGCTTATGATTAGACAAAAACTTATGTCACAGGGAATCATGCAGGGAAAGAATAGATGAGGAAGCCTTGATTCCTCTCAAACCACTTGAATCACAATATGTTGAAAGGCAATAATAGGATTGTTGCCTAGTAACACTAAAAACTATGAAGTACTGCAGCTTTAAGGGGTGTTTTGTTCAAACCCTGAAACTGTTTAAGGTTTTGTCCCACAGCTGAACTACTCACATGGATCATAAAACACTGTTTCAGCTCCTCCGTGGTTTGTCTTTTTTAAAATATGTCTCTGGAGCTCTTCGTACATGGTGGTGTTTCATTAGCATTTCCATCTATTATGGCACCTCCGTGTGTTTGCGGCATTTATCACCAGCTAAACATGGATAAACCTCCATAAAGTCCAGACTCTGATTTAGGATGTGATGAAGACTTGATGCAGCGGTCTGATTCTGCATCGTCAATAATCAAAAAATGAATGCAACTGTGGATTGAAAAAAAAATATTAGGAACCTTATTGTGGCACTATGTAAGCATTATTTGGCAAAAAAGATGTCACAGTGAACATCTGGAGTCAAAATCAAAGGTGGTGCAGTCAAATATTGTGTGTGTGAACTTTTTTTTTTTTGACTGGGCAGTGTATTTAGATGTATTTATTTGTTCTAGTATGGGATTAAGGAGAAAATTATGTTAAACGATAAAATTGTGTGGATGTATAGTCTTGGACTTGAATTTGTCTTTCTTCTGTGGGGTTTTGAATAATTCTTCATGTCAGGGTCTCATTAGTTGACTTTCGATGCGTGTAAGGTGTGCTCGAGGGAATCTAGATGATACGTGTACATGGTGTAACATGTTCAAACCCAGCAGGTGAATCACAGTTATCCAAAGTTATTAACTGGCCAACTTGGTCAGTAACAACATACCTCGCTTTACCCACTGCGCTGTGATGGAAAAATAACAGCACACAGTCACACCTATAACCCTCAAGAAATACCACAGCATGAGACTCAAATAGTGTGATGTGCTTGAACTGGCCTTCAGTGTGCAGTTTTAACACAACTGACAGGCACAGAATAGAATAGAATAGAATAGAATAGAATAGAATAGAATAGAATAGAATAGAATAATGTCCTGTTAAAAATTAAAGAACTGTGACCACCAGTGTCTGTCTAAGCTTTTTTAACAGCTGTTATAAACTTAAAAAAAAAAAAAAGAAATTAGATTAAACTTTAAATGGGATTCAAATTTATGTTGATGTGATGTAAAATAGTCTGTTAACTGTCTATATATATTTTTTTTTCAAAAGTTATGCCCCAATGAGAATAAGATGATAATAAAATTATAAGGATAATGCATGTGTATGAAAAGATGTTAACCCTTTTAGCACCATGATGATGGGTATATTTATTAAGACGCCTGGTCTTTTTTGTCTATTTTTGTCAATAATTGTGTCAAAAAATGCCCAATGCGTAAATACTTTACACCCCTTTTCCAGGAGAAGTAGAACTTTCCAAATCTGTCCAGTATTTCCCATTCTTATGTCCTTAAATACCTAAAACTGTGTGTTATAAGAAGAAAAGGACAAAAACGGAATTGAATTTTCTTCAGCTTTGTTTTTATGAATTCTTGAAAAGTGCAGATTGAACATTTGTGAGATTGCAGAAATCTAATTCAAACTCAACTCAGTTTGACATTTCTGGAGCTTTCTGAGTCTGTGTTCCAGGCTGTTCTATTTGTCAATACCCAGGTGTTTTTTTTATTTTATTTTAACAGTGGTAGTTTCTGGAACAATTCATGTCCAGCTGAAGACAGACACTCACATGACACATGTGACACATCCGAGGTGTGCTTTTGTGGCACAGAGTGCACTTTTTCCTTCCCAAAAGCTGTCTTTTGTCTTTGCACTCATTTTTCTTGGTTTGGATAGGGAAGTGGCCTTGAGTAATAGCATCAGAGAGCCCCATTTCACAGCTTTCAGGGGCAGTTTGAAGGATTAAAGCTGCACCAAGTAACGAGGAGTTATGGTAATTTGAAATACACATGTGCCGCGGGGTCACCGGTGATCCTGTGGTTTTAAAAGGGTTAAACCAAATATGAGACATTCTAAAATACATGTGTTTTTTCTTTTGATCCCCTGGGCGCTGCAACATTTATATGCGCCACAAATTCAGTCAGATGTGTCTGTCTGTGCAGTCTCTTATTTACTTGTGTTATAGCCAAAACTGCACTTGACTTCAACCTTTGGCCACCTAAATCTAATTGCTTCATCCTTACGTTCTAGTCAATCTTTGTGCCAAATTTAAAGACAATCTGTTGAACTATTTCTGACATTTTGTGTATTAAATGGAAGGAAAACTGAAGGACAAACAGAAAAACAGATCTTATTATAGAGATGCACCACGTATCTGAACTCTACAAGCACATATCTTTATCAAGGATGGAAATGCATTTATTCAATGTTTTGAAAGTGTGAGTGTGTTCAGGCGCCAAAGAAGAAGAAATTATATGTTGAGCTGTATTTTAATAGGATTAATTACATTTCATATCAACTGAAAAAAAGACATTAGTTCTCCCATGCTGACTGGTCAGTATATTATCTGGTAATTTATGTGATTTATTAGAATTTGTTTATGACAGAATATGAACAAGAATATGAGTTTTTAAGAAGGTGCTTAATGCATCATTACTGGATATACTTAGTTATATAAAACATGAAAAAGCCATCTGAATTATGGTGCATGAAATTAAAATGTTGATGTCCTGTGTCATTTATCATGTTCACTGAGTCCTCTGAAAGCAGTAGTTAGTTCTAATCAGGTATCTCAGTGGGATGAGACGTTATGTCTGGAACTAAACATTAGTATGCTGACATTATGAAGTGAGCATTTATAAGGACTGTTACGTCTCCAGGTTTCAGTTGCTAATCCCTCTGTTCAGGACAGAAGAATAAGAGACAAGTGGATGATGATGAGGAGGAAAGGTCGACTGGAGACTCCCAAGCCTCCATCATATTGTGAGGATCTGTTTGGCAGTCAGCACCCACTCACACTCTTGTCAGTTGCAGCCTTGTGTTTAAGGGGGAAGTGTTCTTCAGGGTTTTCTACTTCATGGCCCCAGGTCTTTAAATTGGAGTGCACAAATAACAACAAACTTGACAAATTGGCTCTTAAGAATCTCCAGCTTTGAGCATCCTTGGAGTTTTTCTGTTTGCGCCAGTCCCTCGTCAGCTCTCCGTCATTTTAGACGAATGAAAAAACAAAACAAAACATCACAGTCCTCTCGTTTTACTTGCATCTTTTCATACTCGCAGCTGTTTCAGTACAATTCACCAACTCCTGCCAGCATCTAACTATTATGTCCTTTTGTGATCATCATTTGTGATACTTTGTGCTCTTTCAAAAAGACTGCTTCCCTGAAAGGCCTCATCGAAGCAGACCTTGTGGAGGGCTAGATCAAACAAAACAAAGTCGTGTGGTCAACAAGACATTTCATGATGCACATGCACACACACAGTACTGATTAAAATCTGTTTGTAGGAAACGCTTATCATGAAACTGGGGAAAAGTGCTGTTTTAAAAAGCTGCAAGAGTAAAGGTCACTTTTTAAACCATAATCATCAATTTTTTAAAGTGTTTGTTCATAGGGTAGATGCAGCATGTGGGTGGTTGTATGCACTCATGCATGTACATAGAGTACATCAGATAAAATGAAGTTGTAATACCATTATTATAGGAGAGTAGAGGAGTAAGGCTGGAGATGCATCTGATAGAATCTGAACAGAAGATAAAAATAATACTAATAATAACAATGTTAAAAAAGTAATGCTTATTTTTTTTTTTTTTTTGGAGAAGCATCTTAACAAATCAACCCTTATGGGTATCAGTGTCCGTTTATCCAATAAAAACAATTATGCTAAACCAGTATTTTTGAGAATATAGAACAAATAATAGAGGGAAAAAATAATTAATAAATAAATACAAATTATAAAAGTGGGTGGGAGGAGAGAGCTTGGGCCGCTTCTTCAACAACAGGTTAAGACATTAACCCTTTTGTGCACACTGGTCACTACACTGGACAGTTATTCTACAGCTGTTCTCTTGTATATTCATCTTTTTTGTTGTTTTAGTTTAATATCAGACAACACAGTGGACACGTAAGCATCCTCCCATACACTGCATTTGACAGATTTACTTTACCTTTGCTGTTCTTGATAAACCGATCTAAAATGTTTGAGTGCAAATCAATTCATTGTTATTGTTATAAGACTGTAATTATCAACAAAAAGTTTTTGTTTTTTTCTAGGGATACAATACACAAGTCATAGTGAAAACAAACAAACAGGCAACAACATACAATCTAACAATAATAGTGATAATGACAAGCAACAGAGATGGCAACATCATATTACAATGAAAAGTCCAGTAAATTCAAAATAGGAAAATGGGAGGAGGAAAGTAAGTGAAAGTGAGGAAGGAAAGGGAGATGGGAGGATAAGATATGAGTATTATAGGTATGATATGATATGATATATATATATATATATATATATATACCAATAAACATAACCATGATAATGGTAACAATAAATGCATACATCAATATATAGTAATAATACCAGTAGATATAACTATTATAGTCATGATAATGATAATAATAAATGCATACATAAATATTTAAGTTGTTTATTTTTTTGGATATTATCTCCATAAAGTGAGTAATGACTACTGGAGGATGTTAAAATGTGAGAAAACCTCAGATTAGTAGCATTAAATTGTTTTTCCTTCATAATTTTTGCACAGTATATCAGTGATAATAAATGTTCTTTATAAATGTTCCACTAGAAAGAACTGGAAAAGTGATTGTATTATAATGTGTAGACACTGTTTAGAGGTAGATCTGGTGACAAACTTTCCTTTTAAACCAAACCCATTCTCTCATTAATTGTCAGAATTTCACATTTTGGTCTAGAACTGTATCTGAGAAACTACAACTTTTGACTGAATTTCTCTTTATTTATGACTCAGATTTGGTAAAGTTGAACTACTTTTACTCTGGAAGCATTTTACTTGTAGACCAGTGTATTAAATCCATTTCATGTATTCGGACGTAAAAGATATGAGTTGTGTTGTGTATTTGTAGTGGCTTCAAACGGGGCATCACAGACTTGAAAAGTCACAGTGAGATGCATTTGCACAAGCGTTATTGTATTTGAGAAATATGAGGAGTCTATGAAAGCAGATGTTCTGCTAAATTGCTTGGATACGAGTCTCTGTCCCGAGCACTGATGAATTCACTACATGCCTCCCTCTGTCTCAGTTTCCCTTCGCTCCATCTGCTGCTCTGCTTTCCCTCGCCCTCCTCCCGTCCTCTAATGCATCTTGACCAATGTTGGGGACTCTGCATACTAAAATGGTTTAGTTATGTAATTAGAAGCCACAGAGGAAATAAGGCTTTGACTTTTTCCCTGTTTTCATTTGTAGCTTATCAAAGTTCATCATCATCTTCTCCTTCTCCCTGAAATGAAATGCACACTGCATATAAATTCAACTAAATAAAAAACTCCAGTAGTAGAGAAAAATGTTTCACTTGTTAGAATATTATGCAGTTCTTGCAGTGCCACTTTATGGTTTTTCATTTTATTTGTTATTTTCTCTTCATGGTTTTTTCCCATCACACATATAATACTTATCTGTGTATCTAACCTACAAGTTCAGCTTCTTCATTCATTAGCTTGTGAGGTAATTCACTCAAATAGATTTTTTAGTCCCAGTTCTTAAATGTCAGTTCCATAGCCGTTTTTCTGTCTAACGTCGTCTATCTTAAGATGGAGCCCTGTTCCCGTCAGTGAAAGCAGCTCGCTCAGTGCACAGACTGCATTTGGGCTAGTTTTACCATTTAAAGCTTCCCTCTGGCTAAATTGCACACTCATACTTCATGAAAGTCATTTACTGCTTTGCTGTTTAAAACTGTTTTTACCGATTCTGATGAGCATAGAGGAATACGAAGTGAGATGCAACCATGTCTTTTCTTTTTTTTTTTCTTTTTTTTACCACTGCATAACATGAACAGACCACTGTCTGCTTGTGCTGGTCCGGCCTAATCAATAAAAATGGGAGTAAATGGGTCAGTTTGCTTCGATATGGAGCGTAACCCAGAGCTTCCTTTAACCTGGGGTAAGCTAAACTCTCATTGCCGTGCCCTGGTGTGTTTGCTGTAGCATGAAGAAGCACACAGTCGCTCTGCTAACTCATCCAGCCAGCCGTGGTTTGCATTCTCTGTACCTGCTGTCTTGGCATCCTGCACACATGCAAACACTGACTGGACCGGAAAGATGATGCTGACGCTGCTCACTGGTCACACATACACACACACACACTCTCTCTCTCTCTCTCTCTCTCTCTCTCTCTCTCTCTCTCTCTCTCTCTCTCTCTCTCTCTCT
>JAQQZY010000003.1:7197305-7208834 GCA_030068375.1 Ostorhinchus rueppellii | reverse complement strand
AGTAGCTGGGATAGGCTCCATGCGACCCCCGTGACCCTAGTGAGGATAAAGTGGGTATAGAAGATGAATGAATGAATTATTCTTATCGTCTTCTTCATGTCAGACAAGTGGGGTGGCACTCTAGCGCCCTCTACTGATGATCCGCCACTGACTAGGATACAGAGCAGGAACACAAGTGGTGTATTTCCTCAGGTGCTGTAAATTGTGTTGTATTTTTTATTAAATAATTATTAATCACACTCTTTAATCATTTGTTTGCAATGAGTATTACACTGCAGAGTAATGATTCTGAACTGTTTTGATAATCAGTGCACTATAATGTCATTGAGGGTTTTTGCCTCATGGTTTTGCTGCTCCATATCCCACTGTGTTCTGTAAGAAGTAATAAAACTGTCTGCAGCTCAGCATGGCTTGCAGAACCTCAGGATGGAGAAATTTCTGCAGAGTCCCATGAGACTCCTCACTATGTGAATCTCGCAAATAAGCCTTGACATGTAATTCCCCTCACCTTGCCACCTCAGGGCCCTGTTAGTGTTATCAATAAACAGCGCATTTACCTCAGAGGTCATTCCAAACTTCAACTCTCTTCACAACTTTGCCAGTCAAGTAAAAAGACTATTTGACAGAGGAAGTTTTTTTCTTTTCATTCACCCTTTTCTTTTTCATCTTTCCCCATTGATTTGTTTTCCTTTGTGCCTTTGAGGACATTGTGGCTTTGACTAAGCAGCAAGTCAGCATCTGTTTTGGCTCGTATCCATTAGTTTCCTGATTGGCACTGGTCACAAATCCTCCCGGATTTCTCCACCTCACCCTCGCTTAATCTCACATCCATCGCTCTGAATCAAACCGCAGGTTGCTGTGCCCATGGCCCGCGGGCATCACTCATTATGCTGTGAAGTTTCAATTGCTGCCTGACCTCTTGCATTCAATTTCATGGCATCTTGTGGTGGGCCTGTACCCCTGCTGCTCTGCTCTGAAACTCCTTAAATAAACCAACCCTTGGCTCAAGGCCGCCACTCATCTCAGCAAGACGAGAGGGAGACGAATTTGGTTCAAATGAATGTCAAGCCTTGTTATTGTACCTCTTGGTTAATACGGTTTGGGCACTCAGGAGCTCTGGCTTTCCATCTTTGCTCTCTCATTCTTATTTCAAACACACCGTCTCACAAATAGCGTGGATTGAAACGCTTCAGTACATTTCTAAAAGAAAATAAACCACCTCTCGCTTTGGAAAATGAAAAATCTCAGCCTAATCCAGCTGGAACAGTGTTTGTTGGTCACAATTTGTCTCCAGGGGATATTTTGTGCTTGAAGTTGATGTGGAGCTAAATTTTCAATAACGCAAAACCTTGCTTTTTTCCAAAAACTGTATCCGAGTCTCAATATTTGTTGTTTTGTTTTATTTATGAAATGACACATAAACACATAAACTACTCACTATTACCTTATAGTGATTAAGATTAACCATCATCAGTTTGATTATCTCTAAATGGTCTGGAACTGTAGTTTTATTTTGAATTGTGACAATGACCATATATGATCATTAAACACATTTACAATTCATACAGAACCCTTCAGTTATTGAGTTTGTTTAAGACATTTGTGGGCAAATTGTCCTTGTTCTTGGGTCTTAGTCGTTGTTGTGCATTAGTCAGGTGTTCAAGTCTAGGCTTTTGGCCACATTTGGGACATTTCCATATCTATAGACTGGAGGCCACCATATGGACTGGGCAGCTGAACAGAAGAAAAAAAAATAGAAAAGCCCTTTATTTGTTGGTTGTTCTTTTATTGGTTCACTGGTACATGTAGTGGACTCAGGGTGATGTTGTGGTTGTGTGATAGTTGTAGTCAACACCACATAAATAGAGGCTTAGTCACGATCACTGCTAGACTACTTTGAGACCAAGACATTGAGGGGTTGAGACCAAGTGTAGGCTAAGACCAACTTAGAGGCACATTTGATCCATGAATTATGAAAACCTTAGTCAAGATTGAAAAAAAACAAAACGTGATTGACATTTTTATGGCGTTATGAAGATATCCACTCAGCTGGACACTGTGCATTTAATTTTTGAAACAAAGACACGCGTATTTATAACGTAATAGAAAAAACAGAAAGTGATATAGTGTGAAAACTATGAAATTAAAACACTTTTAATGCTGCTAATCTGATGTTTTCTCATATTTTAACATTCTCAAATACTAGTTATTACTCACCTCATGGAGATAATACGCAAAAAAAAATAAATTAAGAAAACTGTTAATTACAGTCTAATAACAACTAGTAATTGATTTACACTTAAGCATGTCACAGTAGATCAGGTTTATCAAGAACAGAAAAGTTACAGTAATGGTATGAATTGCAGTGTATGGGATGGTGCATGAGTGTCCACTGTGTTGGCTGATATGGAACTAAAACAACAAAACCCACGAATATATAAGAGAACAGCTGTAGAATAACTGTCCACTGTAGTGACCGCTGTGCATGAAAGGGTTAAGGGTACAACGACAAACACATTTTTCACGTACTTACACGAGAATATGACTGATATGGTATGACCAAAGATATTCTGATTAAAGATGAAAGTTTGTGATCTCAACCATTTCACTGTTGAAGAAAACATGACTAACCCGAGGCTCCTTGGCTTAGGCTGTGGTCACATGTATTGTATCACTGTGAGTCACTGGAATTAGGTCCCTGACGTCACCAAACATTCTGTTAGCTTTTACAACAGGTCATTTTCTGGTACAGTAGAGTGGATTTGTAGCTGTCAGAGGTTGTTGGCATGAGTTTCATTATTTCTAAGTTTTGTACACCTGATATGAAGTGAAAAACAGAGGTAAAAGTGCCTTGTGTTTGGCTACATGAGTCTGTAGAGGCATCATGAATGGACTCTGCTTTTGCAACTCCCCAAGTTGTTTTTCCATGGATTTGGCCACTTTTCCCAATGGGCCTCAGGCAAACAGAACACAATCTGGAGTGGCATATTAGCGCCCGAAGACTGGGAACTTTAGTCCTACTATTCAATAAGAGCATAGTGTAAATATAGGAATAGGATAGGAGGCAAACACAAGGGCAACAATGTAGTGCAAACGTTTTGCAGAGATGTTTGCTCAATACGTCTTTCGGTCTTAGGGATAAACAAAAGCTCCAACATTGAATCTGTAGTATTCTTAACCTCCAGGGCACATTTACATACAAAGTAATTAGTCTTCATCCAAATGATGTTCAATGATCTGTCCTGTTCTCTCTGCAGCTAGTGAAAACTGCCATGACTTCCACCCGATGTTCTTCACCCACGACCGCTCCTTTGAGGAATTCTTCTGCATCTGCATCCAGCTCCTTAACAAGACCTGGAAGGAAATGAGGGCCACGAGTGAAGACTTCAACAAGGTTTGTCCCAGTTCCCTTTTTAAAACTAACTTTAGCTTTAAGTATCTGGTGCATTCGAGCTAGAAATGTGACAAATTTGGGTACACCTAATGCCAGTGCGCTCACGTAATTAGCTTAATTTTCCAGTCTAATGGTGATGGATTACTCACAGCTGGAAAAACTTAAAACACATGGTAGACACAGATTAGACAGCTCTGGGAGCATCTTAAAGCTGCAATAGTCCCAGTTTGATTTTCTTCTCTTTTCGTCTTGATGCCAAACACTTCTAATACATTTAGGTTTTTGGGGCTGGGGTCTTTTTGTTCTGCACAAATTAACAGAAAGATAGAGCACAGTAAGATTTAGCATACATGTCCTTTGAAAATGAACATTATAATTAAAAACCCATACTTCCATTTATGAAGTGAACATTGTTACAGAATAGGTCAAAATGCACAGTAGTTGATTTCTGTTCCAATCTGATGACTTTCTGTTGTGGAAACTGCCAGGAACACAGTCAAAACTCATATATTGTTATTATATCTCACATTCTGCTGGTTATCATGGTGGCATAGAATAAATCCACATGGAGATATGAAACCTGATTAAAGTTTGGAGACATGGAAATGATTTGGTTATGGTGTGCAGATGAGCACAGCTTGTATCTTTTCTTTCATAATGGAGGAGAAGATGGGAAAATGGAAACTGCAAATCCATCTTGGAGCTTTGTAAATGTGGTTGTTTTATGCATTTTTTTTTTTAATCCTGCATGGAAAAGCATGTCTCCTTTGGCTGAGCTGGTAATTAACCTTCTGCATCTTAATTTGAAGTGTACTGGTGTCTGGATGAATATGAAAAACTTCCCTTAAGCTGGCTAATGTTGAGTCGACTCACGCAGGAGGGGTTTTATGTGTGTTCACTGCCAGACTGTGATAGTAAAGAGGAGTCTGAATGTTGTGTATTCAAGTGGGCAACAGTTGTCACGCTCAGCAGATGCTCTGTCTTTCCCTTGATTTGTCAAACACATTATCATTATCTACTGCTGTGAAACACCCGATGTAGTGACACAAGCTACAAGCAAATGTGATCCCAGTGAGTGCTTACACAGCAGTATGATGGGATCCATACCGCACGTTTATGGATGTTGATCAACTTTTAAAGGTGTGCTCCAAACTTCGCACACCAGAATGACAACCAACTCTTAAGTCAGGGTTCTCCCCAAATGATGGAACAACAGCGCTGTGCCAGTATACTGCTAGCTCAGTGCCGCTATACTCATTTTCAAATTTAGGGTGTTTTCTTCTATTTTCCCCTGATAACTTTGCTAAAATCTACCAAGATTCCTCAGGGTTGCAGGCACGCGCTCAATTTTCCAGCACCATGTTGTTTTTCCCTTGAAATCTCGTGGAATTGCATCTATCGTGAGGTTTTAGTGTGACACGTTCTTCCAGGGAGGGGGATGTGCCAGGATAGTATAAATTTCCGGGGAGAACCTCGCTTAAGTGCAAATGTCATTGTCTAGCATCAGTAGTTTTATTGGACCTTTCCCCTGCTTTTAGTACTCATGTCCATACTCTATGGTTCTCACTTCGAGCTTGCTAATAGGTTTTGTTTTGTTTTCAATCAACCCATTATCTGAGGTGACAGATTTGTCATGTGGAGTCCCTCAGGGCTCTGTTTTGTGCACCATTCTGTTAGCTGATTTATTACCAGGGGTGCACATAACTGGTATACAGGTATGTATGCGCTACAAAAATCAGGAATTCATAATGTCACTTGTGTTACGCCTTTGCATACTTGTTATCACTGTCACTATCTCATCTAATGTTATGCATGTTGCTTGTCAACTACTATCAGAGATGTCCAAAAAAAAACCAACAGACATTAAGCAGCTTCTTTGGCATGTCGCCACTAGCAAAGAAACGCCAACTGCAGCCAGAGCTAATGAAAAGACTTTTTTCAGAAAAGTGGCTCCAACATGTGCTCAAAGAATTTCAACAATCCTGTATTTGAAAAACATGAAAAGAGCAAGGAGCACATGAATACCACTACTAATAAACAAAGTAGCCAAGAAGAAATGTCCACTCGTCCACTTACCCGATGGTGAAACAAGCTGAATGAAGAACTGCGGAAAACTCTGTTTAATATTTGTCTCCTCGCCTTCCATAAAACTAAACCCGTACGTCCCATATCTTCATATTCTGAGGAGATTCTGTTACTGAAGCAGCTAGGAGTAAACGTCGGAGGTGCATATCACTCACGTGAAGGGGGCACATGGGTCATGCAGAACATCACACACACCATCAGCAGGGGGTTACGAGCTAAGGTGCAGTCTGCAGAATTTTGGGGGCTGCTTTTCGATGGATCTGAGGGCATCACAAAAACTGAGCAGGAGATCATGTCCAGCAACAGACAGTTTACCTCAGACTTTCTTGGACTGATTGAAGTGGGTGCTGACCGAACCAGGCAGGCCCTAACAGACGGACTCGTGAGACTTTTCCAGGACAAAGGCTTGGATGACGCTGCTGTCAACGTTGGTATGTACAGTGGTGTTCTGCCAAAACTCTGTCAACTTGCTGCAGTTGGAGACTACCTACACACACACACTGGAGAATTGTGCAAAATCAGCTGATCAGAACCTTCCTTACAGTGAGACAGTGAGGCATTTAATTGCTCTTCGGTCAAGCTACTACAGTTTCATTTGCAAAAAGGTGGAGCAAAACAAAACAAAAAAAACTGCATCACTGAAGAAGCTGTCTGAAGAAAATGGGATCTCCTTTGTGAACCTGGGTAAGTGTCATAATATCACATGGTCTACATGGAAGCATGAACCACGGTTAAAAATATCAAGACTTTTACCAGCCGTTAAAATGTAACTGGCTACAAGTGACAACAGTGACTTTGAACACATCTGCACAGAGAGTTTGCAGTGCTTTTTGTCAAACATACTTGACACTGGCAACATTTTGAAGACCACATCCATTAGGTTTCAGAAGGAAAAGCTGATCATTGGAGAATGTAAGGATGAACTCATGGTGATCATTGGACAGTTCACACTTCTGCTTGACGGTGAAGGCACACAGGACACACACGGTTTCTGATGCTGACAGAGACAAGACAAACTCACTCAGGGGATAAACTGAAGAGTTTGAAATCAGATATGGCTCATTCAAGTCATGTGATCATTTCTTAGGATTTGATCCTTCAACTTGGCCTCAAGAAATGCAAGACCTCCACAATTTTGGAAACACAACAGTTTCCAGCATTTTCAAGAAATATGAGACCACCTTGTTACTTGGCACAGACACCACTGTGAAAGAATGGATGTGCTTAAAGCAGACAGTAGAACACCTGGGAGCTTCTTCTGTGTTTGACTTGGTCTAAATGGTAAATTCAAGTAACCCAGATGCTTACTCAAACATCAACAAGGTGGTTAAGCTCTCTCTTACACTGCCTTTAAGCAGTGCAGTTTGTGAGATGGCATGCTCACATCTCACCATAATAAAAACCAAGCACAGATCTGGTCTGTCGCATGCTCGTGTCTCAGCTCTGGTGCACATTCACCTGTCAAAGCAGACCACAGAGACATCTGACCTAAAGCCAGCTGTTGACCTGTGGATGGAGACAGCTAATCAGAGGCTCAACCAAGGACAGGGAGGTGTATCTGCAGCATCTTCATCATGTATCACGCAGGAAGCTGAAGCAGAGGACAGTGAGGAAGACTGCACTAAATAAGACCCCACTACATATGGGGTGAGTACCAAACACCATCTCCTGGTACTCACCTGAGTAACTCCCCTTAAAAAAAGTCATGTGCACCCCTGTTTATTACCCTCTTTATGCTGATGATGTCTAAATGTACTGTTCATTCAAGGATTTGTTTTCTTGCCCCTAAGAAAAATCCTTTGAATTGTATCCCTCCTAGAGCATTACGAGCCCAGGGACCAACATCAGATCTAAACCAGTGCTTTGATTAAGGACAGTGACAGGATGATTAACATGGCAAAGAAAGTTTTTGCTCATGTTGATAATAAGATTCTCAAAGTCTGAATTGGAGATGATGTATTTGTTTCTTCTTATTTAGATGAGATTGAAATTTCCTCTTTTATTGTGCTTATATTATGCAAGTATCAGCCTTTTGTTTGTTGCCAGTTCAGTTTAGCCCCTTCCATGCATACTGGTCACTACAGTGGACAACTATTCTTCAGCTGTTCTTTTTTGTTGTTTTTGTTTTGTTGTTTTTGTTTTGTTGTTTTAGTTCCGTATAAGCCAACGCAGTGGACACCTTTGCATCATCACCATACACTACAATTCATACCATTACTGTAACTTTGCTGTTCTTGATAAACCTGATCTACAGTAACATGTTTGAGTGTCAATCGTTTGCTATTCTTATTAAACTACAATCCAAATATTTTTAAACAAAAAGTAGGGGTTTTTTTGGTTTGTTTTTCTTTTTTGGCATATTCTCTCCATGAAGTGAGTAGTGACTATTAGAGTATGTTAAAAAATGTGAGAAAACAGCAGATTAGCATCATTAAAATGTTTTTATTTCATAGTTTTCACATGATATAACAGCAAATACAGGTTTGTTTGCTTCAGAAACCAAACACATGCTGTCAAGCTGAGTGGACATTTTTGGAACTCCATGAAAAATAGGTTCATTAAAAAATTTCAACCACATTGTTTTCTTCATGCCTAAAGAGGAATAAAAACACTCAGCAAATAAATCTTGATTAAGGTTCTCCTAATTCATGCATGAAAGGGGTAAAGTCTTGGTGTTGACCTTTGGGGCTTTGCAGAGGCAGGCTTTTCAATATATTTCAGGCTTGTCAAAGTCCTGTTCTACTCTGAACCTCATGTTTCTGGGTCACAGATCAGTCATGGTTCCTCATACTTTTGTCAGAACATGGGAAATCAATCCTACTGAGCGGTGGCCCCTGTACACTATTGAATGCTCTACTCCATCTTTACATTGCACTGATTCAGTGATGTCTTGTAAAAAGCAGCTGAAGACTTATTTAATGGACAACCTTTTAGTTAGAGTGGTGTTCTTATGGTTTATGTCTTGATTGTCCTTGTACGGATGTTCTCTGTGTCCTCTCACATACATTTGGAAAAAAAAAAATGTGTGTGTTAGCTCATCTTATTTTTGCTTGTGAATGGTATGGTGATTAAAATCCATAAATAAATTGAAGCTTGGGTTCCATCATAATGTTATTTCCATGTTAGTAAAAGTGATCAAAGACAACAATATAGGTTTCATGAGCCACTCTGTCTTTCATTACTAACAGAAGTTGAATCTTCAAAGATGGATTGCAATAAAGTCTAGTGCTCCACTTCCACAAAGAAAATGCGTGAGTGATATGAAAAATATATTGTTGTTGCTGTTGTCTTCAGACTTGCTGCAGGGGTTTTCATCTACAGCACGAAGTAATGAGTGACACATCATAACATCTTGTGGTCGAGTTTAGAAAAGTCTACTCGCAGTTTCACTCACTGGAATAAAACTTGGGTCCACCTACAGTTTCTTGAAGTGATCGGGGCCATCTGTTGTTCTATTTTCCCACTCGCTGAAACCTTTTCTAGTGCTAAAACCTGTCTATTTTTGGGTTTAACAGATTCAGTCACAATGAAAGCCATTTATTTCCGTGTGGTCCGACTGATTTCACATGTAGGTCTGTTTTCCTGCACAAAGTATAGTAGTAACAAAGAGAACTGTGTAATTATGTGTGATAAGTGATGAGGCCTTCACTACTTTACATGTAACATCTACAACATGTTCAGCTGTACCTCCTGTTGCTGTTGGGTAGACGCACACCTACACACTCTCACATACACACACACACACACACACACACACACACACACACACACATCAGTGCAAGAAATCATATTGTCCAGTCCCATCCTTCAAACCCCTCCCTTTTAAAGCCAGAGTCTGTTTCTGTTGGGACAGATGATGACTCCCTCCTCCTCTTCCTCCTCCTCCTCCTCCTCCTCCTCCCCTGCCCAACCACATCTTTCATCTCATAGTAACTTGGGAGTTTGAAAATTCAGCTGCAGCTTGTCGATAGACTGTTGGGCCTCAAGGGTTTGCTATCAGATAAATGGTGTGTGTGGAGCTCTGCACTTTAAGTCTCCGATGCTGAATCTCAGTCTGTATTCGTTATGAACATGTAATGCAGACTAGAAACACTCTGAGCCCCTGAGATCTGAGAGATGTCATTTTTTTACCCAGTTCTGTCAACAAGAAACAAAGTTATTTGTAACCGAAACAGTCACTGATGACATTTTTATTCCAAGTATAACAATATGAGAACAAAGTGTCGTGCAAACAGCATATTCCATTTGGACATCGTTTTTTTGTTTTGTTTTGTTTTTTTGCAAATGGAGCATTTTCCAGCTAAGACATGTGGGACGTGCAGATATTATTCCTGTTTCATGAAGATTGTTTAAAGTTGTTTACAGTGAATTCAGATTAACTGCTTTCAGGCACATATGCCTCATCCTGCATTAAAACCTGCAAAAAAGAGTTAAAGATCCTCTCTGGTAAAAATGGATACTCTATGTTCAAGTCTACATTTCTGGTCAGGAGGAGAAAAATGTCTACTTTTAAACCCTGACTGACAATATTACAGATCATATTAGCACAAGTATCAAAAAGCTGACAATTTAAGCTGTTTGGAATGAGCAAAAGGACGTTGTGTTTCACAGTGGAACTATTTTTAGTCAAGACATGCACAACTGCATGAAAAACAGGAATATTAGTGGAATATTCCTTTTTTTAATATATATATATATATATATATATGATTTTATTTAAGCTTTTTCAATCTCCAAGAGTATATGCCTGGGTTTTGGAGAAAAATCAAACTTGAAACAAACAAACAGAAAAGATTACAGCACCACCCTCACCCAAAAACAAACAAACATATACAAATAAACATAATAACAACATCCATTTCCCGCACCCACACACATGCTCAACCTCCACAATCTCGTACCTGGACCTTCTCCTTCACGTTCACAAAAGGAATAATTAATTGTCTTTTTCAGATATTGGTACAGCACATGCCAGAAACGAACATGTTTAGATGATGTAAAGGAAGAAGACGATACCAGCTGGACTTAGCCTCGATATATGACAGTAACTACTGTTAGATGCTAGTTTAATTTTCGGATTATGTATTTCTTTATTTCTTCTTTTTTTTTTTTTCACTTGGATGTTCAGTTCAAGTCAGAATAGCTGATTTTTAACCATGTAAATTTTGCCTTTTTCCCGCTCCAAACTATCATTGTTGCCTCAGCCTTCAAATGTCCATATTGGCTAACCTCTATTTAAAAAAAAAAAAAGAAAAGGAAAGACAAAAAAAAGAACTGAAAAAAGCAGATGAAGATATGAAAAATATTCAGAATAACTGGAAATCCTTTTTACACAAATGTTAGAACTGTTATTATGATTGTAAACTTGTGTTGACTGTCTCTTGGGCTTTTTGTTTAAATGTGCTTTATGTGTTGGTACACTTTTTATAGTGGAAAATAAAGCATAAGAGGCAGGAAACAAGATCAGCAAGAAGCTGAACGACTTGACTACCAGGCCACAGCATGATCATTTTAAGTACTTTCAATTTGTTGCAAAGAATTGAAGTTTTGCCGGGTTTTTAGTTGTTGTTTAGTCATGTTGTTTCATCTGTGGTTCATCTTTGACTCAGCTATAATTAATTGTCTCTTTCTTTAACAGTCTCATGAAGGATGAAGCTCTTTTAAGTTATTAGTCATCAGTGGAATATGATATTCACAAACATGCTTTGGTGTTTAATACCCACAGTATCTCAGTAGATCCCTGTGCGTGACTATCCTACTGAGCCCAGTCCTGCTTTTTAGAACAATAAGTCAGTACAATTGTGTCATTAAAGGCCCCAGTTGTAGCTAACTCATATGTAGACTTCCAGATAGGCCCTCCTTCTCATACAGTGTACAGTATGTAGATGTATTCTCTTTAGGTTGTGTGGGTGGATAATAAACTGTGTCGAGGATAATTCTGAGGCCATCCACTTCAAAGCCCAGTTAGTGTACGTCTAGATTCCCCCGCAGCAGCTACAGTACTTATCAGACACTGTGCGTACAATGCCCTCCGAGGTATGGAATACTGA
>JAQQZY010000003.1:7192305-7194805 GCA_030068375.1 Ostorhinchus rueppellii | reverse complement strand
CCATTTGAACCATGTTTAAAGTGATGTCATTTCCAATAAGTCCAATAAATAAATGTTGGCCTTCCTCTTCTGTCAGAGCCTGAATCCTCACTCTAGAGTTAGAGTTCAATGGAACTAGTAAGTGTTAAACACAACTTAACTCTCAGGGAAATTGTTATCATTACTTTTTACTGTTATATTACCTACTGTTCAACAAGGAAAAAAACTTTTAACGGAAATATTTACTATTTACTGCCTTTTGTCATGCACTGAATGATCTCCAAAAATCAATGTCCTACTTTGAGCACCCATTTTTAAGCCATTATGGGCAAATAAATGAACCCATTTATTTATTGGTGTTTGACATTTCTATGGCAGCCTGGGGTGATAACAGAGTGGATTGAGATAATCTGCTTTGTTCAGCCATGTTGAAGACTGACCGGTCCCATGTGGGATTATTCACATGGCAGCAACCGCCGTGTGAACCTCTAATCAGCCCTTTGTGTTTCAGTCAGGATGGTGTTCTGGTATTTTTGAGAATGTTTTATATTTGGCATTTATCTCTTTCTATTTTTATTGAAGTCTACTTGCTGCAAATCAATTAAGGTTACTTGATGCAAATCTATGCAAATGGTTTCTGCTCTTTAGCAGCAGGACAGTTCCTCCTCTTTGCCAGGAGGTTAACATGCACACATACATGATTAATGAAATGAGTGCTGGTGAGTCCACTCAGAAGTGATGTGACAATAATAATGTGAGCGTATGTGCCAAAGGTTTTGGGTGGATGCCATGTTTGGATTCCAGGAAGCAGCTTGGGACAGTTGGTGAAGGCGCTGCACACGCTGCCATATGCCAACTACTGTGACTGCTGCTGTCGTGCTTTGCATGAAGCGATACATCTATGTATGACTCGTATCAGGACACAGCAAAACCGGCCCCTCCCCCACTCCGCTCCTCTCCTGTGATTAAACCTGCTGTTTTTTTACTTCATACTGGTTTTATTTGCCTCTCCAACTGTCTACATCTCTCTTTGTCTGATTCCCTTTTCGTCTAATATAATCCCATGTAGCTTTTCTTTTTTTCCCTCCTCTTCACCTCCCTCCTGTGGTCTCCCTCTCTCTCTCTTTTCCTCCACCTCTTTCTTCACTCACGACCCCCCTCCACCTCTTTCCCTCCATCCCTATTGTTGAATTCAGACAGGCTATTTATATCTTTCTGCCTGGCTGCCTCACCTCCCACTCCCTTAACAAGGTTTGCTTTATTGTTTTTGCACATGTGTATATGCACTTGGACAACATGTGATTGTGCTGCAATAAATTGGTGCGTTTTTGTAAGTTTATGAGTTTGTTTTTGTTTACTTTTTCCTAATGGTTTGTATTATATGTATGTGAGAGATGGTATGAATTCCTCACTGTTCCTCTACGCTTTCTTTCTTTCTTTTTTTTTGTTTTTTTATTCTATACGCATTAGTTTTTCATGAGTTTGTGCCTAAGAGGACAGTCTCTGATCTCAGGCAGCCCACTCACACTGAGAATACCAAAGCTAAGCTCACTAATCAGGCAAAAGAGATCATCAGCCATTAGTATCAAGCCATCAGAGCTGCATGAGCGGAGATGACAAGTGAACATTTTGTTGTATATCATGATAATGATAGTGTTGTCTCATCTTTGCAGTGGCTCATTCCAAATTGCAAAGCAGAAAAGAAAACTCAAGGCTTCTCATCTTTTTATTTCATCTACACATGTATGTCTTTATGCCAAGTATATAAATAGACATAAGTATGTGTGTGTAGTCCCTTTGACTGTAGAATCCTCACTGATAATAATAACATGGTACTCTAAAGGGTAGTGTACTTCAGACTGGATTTTGTCGTGAGACCACTTTATGAAGCTACAAAGACGTTTTAGTTGAAGACCACTGCTGTAGGGATATCACTGTTGGTCTTAATGACAGCCCCTGTGAGTTTTGGTCTTGTCTCGGTTTAGGTGGTCTTCACTGCAACGCTAACATAGGATGTCTTGTGTGGGTGTGTCTTATTGAGGATGCATGCTGGGATGCGGCTGCAGTAGGTCTTATCATTAGCATCACATTATAATCTGAATTTGATATATTGCCACTGGAATCTTGGTTTTATTTCATGCATTTTATCTGTCTTTGTGGTGGCGTATCTCAGTAGCTATCAGTCTGGGAATCTGACAGTGTTTCCTCTCATCCACCTTCAACCAAGTAACAAGAATGTACAGTAAGTGCGGGTTTAACGTTTACCTACATCCATGTCAGGACAACACAGAAGCAACATACAGTGTACTAGTTCTACGGAGCAGCTAGGTCAGACCAGTAGCTTTCTAATCTTTCCTCACCTTCAGTTTCTGTAATGAGATGGGTGTATTTTTTATGTTTCATGTGCATATAAAGCCTTTTGGTGTGAAAATGTAACTTGAGGTTTGCAAAAGCTTAAAGTCAGATCTAGACCCAGTGATGGGAAGGTTACATTATATTATTATATTATACTTTATTTATA
>JAQQZY010000003.1:7118140-7132036 GCA_030068375.1 Ostorhinchus rueppellii | reverse complement strand
TAACGCCAGTTTGCTGAAGTAGATGCTAGCTACATTTGCTGCTAGCAGCTAACATTCTGTTACTGACTGCTTGTTAAAACATGGTTTAAAAGATTTTAAAACTATGTAGTTTAGGAGTAAATGCTTTAAAATAGTGTTAACCCTGGTTAAACCGGAAGTTCCAACACAAAGCGGAAGAAAAAAATGTAGTTAAAAGGGGCGGGGCAGAATAAGGTGAACTGACACTCAGCTTTTATGGGCAAATGCTCTGGTTCATATCGCAGTAGAGACACTAGAGGGCGCCAATGCCTAAGCTGCTGAACACCATTAAACTACACGAAGAAAAAGAAGTTCTATGGGCAAATGTACTGACAACGAAAGCAGCGTTATGGGAATGTACGACACGTTAACATTGATTCAGTCCATTTGTTTCAAGTAGCTGATCCTGAACAAACTCATCTTTGAGATGAACGTGTAAGTTCTGTGTAAGTTCTCATTTGCCCAGGTCACCATTCTTCTTGGTGGTTCTTCAAGGTTCAGCTGGACTTGTTTAGTTCTTTTGAAAATGTTTCGTCTCGTCTAAGATACTGCTTCAGTTCACTCTATCAGTTATCAGCTACACTTTAAAAACACGTAACCGTTATATGTAGTTGAATTCCTTCTATCACCACTATTGAGTTTAGATCCATGCGATAAAATAATGAGTAAATGGAGCTTTATATGGTTACATTTTTAGGCCGTCTGCATGTTTATCAGATTATTGAAGGGGATTTCATTTTAGAAACAGATGCAAAAGGAGATGGTATCACCCCCCTTGTCCCCCACCACCGAAAATAACCTGGTATTAGTCGTACAAAAACAGAACAGAACAACAGTACTAGAACAAACCTGAGGTCCACAACTACTGATTCCAGCATCCATATTGGCAACACTACTGATGATGTGTCCCAGAATTTATATCCTTCCCATGTCTGAGATACAGCACCCATCCCCCTCTCAACATCAATGCAAACCTCATGTGCATACTATCTATTGGCACAATGGACAGTTTTACATCATGTTTCCAGGCCACCAAAAAGATAAGCTGATGTTATGGATGTAACAAACCAACTCTATGTGAAACCCTGACAGTGTAAAACTTAAAACTGAAACAGGTAAGCATTAATCCTGGTCACAAAGAACTCAGAACATTATTGAAATAAAACAGATTAAACAGATGGATCCCATAAGATAACATTATCCAACTAAGTGGTAAAAGAATTCATCCTAAAACTCTAATATCTGAACAAAAATATTTCATTTCCCCAGTGGTACACCCACTGTTGGTGCTTATATTTGCAGTGATGGTGTGTCCACTGGTAATACCTGTATTTGTAGTAGAAGTATGGACTGTCATGGACATTTATTCTGGTTGTTGGCGGTTGGGCCAGCACCAGCTGATCTACTTGATAGTTCTGGTTCAGTTACCTGTGCATCAACTGCATCCATGTGTCTACACCCCCACCCACCCCCCACAATCTCTGTGTTAAAAGGAAGTTTTTCCTTCCACTGTCACCAGTCACAAGTGTTAGCTCCTAGTGGATTCGGTTTGGTTTCTGTAAATTGCCTTGAGTGTCTGGTTCCAACCGGCATTATATGTAAAATGTCATGAGACAATTTTTGTTATGATTTGGCACTGTATAAAATTTTATTTAATTACTGATGTGCTGTTTTCCCATCGTTCCCATCGACACATGCTGCCAGTTACCACTGAACTGATGCACCTGTGGAACTTTACTGTCAACTGTGATGATCTCACGCCCAATGATATTTGGATTTTTCTAAATTACACATTAAATCAAACGTGTGACAGCAAATATTTGCCAGTTATGACATTCACAAGTCAAACCCTATTAACTCTGCTGGTTTTATTACAGGAAAGCTGTGATGAACTTTACAATCTCTTTACAGCCACAGCGCCTCCAGTTTCTAATTGTTCATCTCATCTCTGGCAAACTGAATCCCCCCCAGTTAATATTAATGTTTGAAGTCATTAAGTAGATGGACTCCCCCTTTGAATTAACAGACTGGATTCTAAAATTTAATTATGGATCACTGCATTGTAGTCTGAAATATTTCATAAACAATGAACAGCCGCAGTATTAAATATCATTTTTATTGTATGCGTTAATTAAACCTCAGGATCATACGCGGTGCGTTTGACGGACGTCCTCCAAACTCTCCTGGATTTTGGTTCTCGAAAAGAAATATTGACATAACACTCCATATTTACTGTGTCTCCATCCAGTGGCTGTTGCTCAAATAACTCAAACAAGGCCAAGATGTCACATTTTTAAGTCTTTACAATTACAAAATGCATTCTGTGATATTGTACAATATGTGCAGTAATTACATTATAAGCAGCTTAATTGTCAGTTATAGTATCATTAGAAATCAGTACAAATCATGTTTATCATACAAACATTCATTCACATTAACAAACTGAAAGTTTAGCTTCAAAAATTGTTGAATTATCAATAAATTATTACATTTACTCAGGGCTCATACACTTCACAGCTTTATAAATAATAATAAACCACCTATGAGTGTGACTTTTTGATGTTCTGCACTTGGAATATTTACTGTTTCTCATATATTTTTCATTGTCAGGTGTTAACTTTGAAAAACTGGGTTTTTGTTGGTTAGGTTCAGACTATTTAAACTCAGCTTGGTTCCTTAAAGGAGTAATGGTTGCTTTTTTAAATGGAATTATACATTTTAAATCATTTCCCTGTGGTCTCCATAAACTGTAAATGCTCTGCTTGGGTCTGAATTCTTCATTAATTCAACTCCACAGGTCCATCTTCAACCCTATTTCTGAGTAGTGACATCAGAAAGGGGGTTTTGAGTACTGTGCTTTTAAATGCACATGAGCTACTTCAGGCCCCGCCCCCTCCAGGTTATTAGCTGTGCTGCTCTGTCCCATTCAACCAACTGAACATTTAGGTAGTCAGCTAGAAGTTTGGACAGTTTTTACTACAACTGCTGCTGCTGATAAACAATTATGGCGAACTTGGAGAAATGTTCATCCAAAGTCTTGACTTTACATGTGCAAATGTCGCAGCATAACTAGTTATAGATGTAACAAATTAAGCAGGGATTGAAACAAGTTGTAGAAATCCAGTCCATTTTTGCCAAAATGAATATAAAGATAGCTTTGCAGCACCTGGAGGGTTCAAATTCTAACTTTTTTAACTATTAGGGTCCGAATACACAAATAAATAAACCACAGACTAATAAAAGTGGGTCTAGATAAATATGAGCCCTTTAAGAAATTTGTATAAGAAACATTTCATGGGGGTTTTTTGCCAAGTCTTGCCTCATGCTTACACACAAGTAAACCCTGATGGCTGCAAATTATGACAAATATTGACTTTTCAGGGTACTCTATGGTGGTCTATCAATTATTTCAGGAAGTTGTTGGTGTTCAATCATGCTAGAGTCACACGTTGTCCTGGTTTAAATGTGAGCGACTTAAGTGGTTTTCCATCTCCTGAACCACCAAAGGATTCATACCTGGAAAAAAAAAAGACAATGTTTGTATCATATAAACAGCGATAAAATGTGGGGGGGAAAAAAACTGATGTTGCACTTATATTATATGTAACTGTAAGCTGAAAAAGAGATATGTCAAAACACAGAAAAGCAGATTTGATCACCAAGAAGCTTTATGAAATAAAATTTGCAGTTTCATGACTAAACTAGAGAAGCAGTTGGAGAGCGCAGACCTCCGCCAAGGCAGTGTTTGTACTTTCATCCACGAGATGGCGCTGAATGTACGGATCACCACCAAAATCTAATCATCTGGAGGATACCCCATTTCTGACAATCTGTGAAAATTTCATGAAACTCTGTCCATAACTTTTTGAGTTTTCGTACTAACAGACAAACCAACGCCGATGAAAACATAACCTCCTTGGCGGAAGTAACAATTTCTCCTCTGCACTTCAGCTGCAAATTATCGAGTTTGCTGAATGTAATCCTGATGACCATGAGGGAAATTATTCATGGTATTGACTGGTATTCACACTCCTGCTGCTATTTGGCAACAGTTAACACCATTTTTCGTTTGTTTTTTATTGCCTTCTTCCGTAGGTAAGATCTTAAACAGCTTATGAAAGGCTCAGCGTGATCTGAATCTGTCAAAACACACTTTGGGTAATTGTGAAATGCTTATAATTCCTCTTTTTGGTAAAATAGTTTCTTCTAATGACTTGAAGAGATGTTTTTTTTATTACTCTGACTTCTGCAGTTATGGGTCCACCGCTGTTTCTTGATACTCACAGTTCTGTGTATCGGCTCCAGTCGGCTTTGCTCAGAGACGGTTTGGTTGTAGCCAAGGCGGCGCTTACATGAGCCTGACGCAGTAACACACCAGGTTGACTGGAGGCTGAATGCACCTGGACACACTCATCCTGAACACACAAAGGACATGAGTATTAACCTTCAAAGACTAAGACCAGCACTCACAACAAAAAACATCTACTGCTCTCAAGTTTACAACCACTTGTCCTATCATTAGGTTTTAAAAGGTCCAGTTAAAAGGAGCTTCTCAGGTTTTCAGTATCACAAATACTTGTAGTGAATATGATCACATCAATACATTATGTAGCAACAGTTCATCAATGAAACATATGCAGTTTCTTCATCTAAGTCGACAATGGTAGGAGTTTTCTCAGGAAAGGTTAGATGTACACAAACATCATCTGGAGGTCAAAACATCTAAGTGTAAGTTAGTAAAAAAAAAAGCTCTAAGTTGACAGAAAAAAGTTTCTACTATTTATTAACATCAATATAAATAAGTGATGCCAGGCACAACAAACTCCACCTTTTTTTGGCATCGATCCAGCTGATGTCATCATATCAATTGCCACTACATATGTGCATAGTTTGAAGCAAATTGAAACTAAATTGATGTTTTTATAGACATTTGAAATGTTGCCCATTATAAGTAAATGGGAAAACAAAAAGATTTGAAAAATTCATTAAACATTTTTAACTTTGACCTACTTTTCACAAACTGTAATAACATCTATTCTGGGTCACAGGCAATCTATAAACTCAATTTGGTATGAATTCAACCAATAGTTTTGCTGCTAGAGTGTTAAAACCAAATACAATACCCCTTGCCTCCTTTTCGGGGGGTGAGATAATAATAATATCCATCATTCATTCACTCATATTCACACACTGGTAGTAAGCTACATTTTAATGGTAAATTCAACTGTTCTTAGGCAAAGAAAGTTATGTAATTTTTATTCATGATAGTAACTGTTCGAAAAACGAATTTCTTCTATGTATTTGAGGGTTAAATTACATTGTTGCTGAAATTAATTTTGTAAATTTCAAACATTAATTTTACCCAAAGGATTAATAAAGTGACTCTGCATCTATATCAGCTTCTATACTAACTACCTAAATAATATAAAACAGAATAAATGTAGTATTCATGTTTTATAGTATTGCTTTCAGTATGAGTGTTAGCCCTGTACAACAAAACACAGAAAAACAAAATAACCAGAGCCACTTACACCGACTTTCTTGCAGTTGTTCTTTACGTTGTTTATGTCCTGCAGGAGCCGTTCCAGCTGCTCCGGGTTCAGCTCTTCATATCCACTTTGGAGAGACGACATGTACAATGGAGGAAGCGAACTGCCGGGACCACGAACTGATGCTGCTGTGAAGTCATGGGTCATGGAGTTGGGAGCAGAGACACACCGGGAGTTCTGAGTGGGGAGAGAGAATGAGAGAAAAGGGATAGATACTAAAGGTATATAAGTAATGTCAACTCATATAAACCACATAAGCTGCTGCGACTACATTTATACTTATTTAAAAAAAATAAGGAGCAGCATAATTACACACTGTTTACCTGTGCTGAGGGAGGAGAGCTTCCAGACTCTGTCTCATATGAACTCCCAAAGTAGAGTCTCCAGACATTGCCACAGTGTTCATCATCTGCTTGGAGCTCACTGTGTTCCAGGAGAACCATAGACTGGTCCAGTCCTGCTCCAAGGTCTCCCTCCCCCACAGAATCATCAGAACCGCTGCTATGGTTCGGGAAGACCATTGAAGAAAGGCTCATGTCGCTGTCAGAGCCTGAGGTCAGCTCCTGATTATCAACAGAGGACCAAGTTTTAGACACAAGTAAGAAATAAAAGGCAAAGGGTGTCTAATGCTGCGGAAAAAAACAAACAAAAAAAAAAAACGACAAAAACTCTTTTGAGCTGTGAACAAAATGATTTTGCTCTATTGTGATGATACACATCAATGCTTGGCTTTAATACACACACAAATCTGCATTTTTGTTCATTAAGACAGACGCCTCAACGCACCACTTCCTGTTTTAAAATCCTCCTGTGCCTTCTCACACTGATGAAAATGTAGTGTCAGTCATTTCAGATCCACATCATAAAAATTGTATAAAAAGTTGATATTAGCACCCTCTAATCAGTCTGCTAAACCTCTCTTTCTGTCAGGGAACTTGAAGCCATTATATTGATCCATTTGAATATGTGTGAAAATGTCTGCACTTCCATGTCTTTTACCACTGCTTTAATCAGTTAGTTTGTTTGTCTTCTGCATGTAAAAAGTATTAAAAGAGGTGAAAATCCCCACAAAGCTCATACTTCAACTGCTTTGCAACTAAATGCAAATGTCTTGAATTGTAATATCTTTTAAACAGACAACACGTGTGAAGGATTTTTTGATCAAAGGGGATCATAAAATTCCTTTTCACTTGTCTTTGACCACAATACAGTTTTTGTTTTTTCAAAATTGTACCCATGAGCCACAACTAGATTGGATGGGACTTCCTTACCTAGATACACTTTTTCTTAAGAATGTGTTTATACATCAGGTCAAATATTGTTTGTCATACTAAAAGTAACATTAATTAGATCATCACTGGGACTAATTAGATGTAAATGTGCAAAGTGTGTTAACTTGTCAGACAATCTTAAATATAGTCAAAGAAAATGGGAATAACTCAGTAACATAAATTATACTATAGCACTGTACTAACAGATTAATAGCCACACAGCTAACTAGGTAGCTAGTATGCAATTAAAGCTTATTAATCTGGATGGGTCAGTAATAAATCTGCAATCTATCCAGATCAAATGCAAACCCCCTTTCAGAAAGTTTATAAAAACTCAAACTATTATTACAGTTTACCCTAAAACTACATATTTATTATGTTTATTAAGTATTCATTTCCTAGGGGCTTTAGAAAACAGAGACTCCACTTCACTGCATTATAAAACAGCTTAAATTAAGGTTATTTAAGATGAGCCTCCCTCTGGTAGCCTCTGCTGTTTGGTTAGTCAATCATATCCTTGTCACCATACAAGGGAATATAAATTATGTTGAAAGCTGATAATGGATTCACAAGGACAGCCACTCACACATGCTGAGATGCATACACAACTCCTCATTTAATTAGCCTTGAGGGCCAAGCTTCATGAATCCCAAATAATGCGGAAATGGACTTTCCAACAGGTCCCTGCATATTATGATTAATTATGGCTTGAGGCAACACAATAAGCTCATCGCTGGTGCCATCTTTTAAGGACAACAGGCTTACGTGCGGCGCTCCAGTCCCCAGGCTGCTGTGGACAGCCTCCAGTTGGGCGTTGTAGAGCAGGGCCTTCAGGTCAGCCCCTGTGAACTGCTCCGTCGCTGCTGCCAGTTGCTCCAAGTCCACATCGGTGACCATAGGGACGCCTGTGCTCAGAGCCTTCAGGATCTCCATGCGAGCCTCCTGAATACACAATACGGCACATATTTAACTGGGATGACATAAGGACCGTTCTTACATGATAACATTATGTTTATGTCATCTAAGGCCTTCAGCTTGAGGGAAATAAGTATTCATAACATGTATATTCACAAGAGGGGCCATGCAGACTTTAAAACAACAGATCCAAATCCCACCTCAGCTCTGTCAACTGTGAAATAACTATGAATATGAAATAAATTACAGTTGGCAAGTGTATCGCTGTCATTCCACGAGATAGAACATAATGGACTTTATGCACAGCCCCACTACTTCCTGAACTTAAGGCAGCTCCTTTATTTCCTGTCTTTCATTATTGGACACACTGATCAATCCATGTGTACTTGACCACAGTAGTCACAACAAGTGGTAGCAGGAACACGTGGATTAATCAGTGAATTTAGTAACTAAAGACAAGAAATAAAGGAGCTGCCCAATAGGATAATTAGGATTTATTAACTTGTGTGATTTTCTATCGTTAATACCAATGTCTGACCAAGAGTTCATGTGAATTGTTGTTTTCAAACTGTGTTTATCTGTGTTGCATACTTATTTAAGCCACTCTACAGACATGTGTCAAAATGTAGTGTTGTTGAAATGCATATTTTTCTGTAATGACTGATTGTAATTCAACAAACCAGATCAGGAGGTGGGCAGTACAGGGATTTGTCCAGTCGTCCCGGTCTCAGCAGAGCTGGATCGATCAAATCTGGGCGACTGGTTGCTGCAAGGACATACACACCTACAAACATAAAAATGTAAAAGATTTAATTTCACTGAAATATATTTATTATCAATACATTTGTGTAGATTCTCAGTCATCCAGGTCATGGTAATTCTCAGAACGGTTGAATAAAAACTGCCTGGACTTCGACCTTGGCTTGAATGACTCCTTAATGACTCATTAATCATACAAAGGCCCTCAAGACACACAACAGAACTCCTGTGACCTCTTAAGGCATATACAAAGGGAACAGATACATTCCCAGCAACTGCACCAACTCATGAAACCCTTTGAATGAGAGATAACGTGTCTTCAAGCCAAGATCTTAGTCCAGTTGTTTTTGATTCAACAAAGGATTAATTATCAATGTCCTTTGCTCATGTTTTTTGACTCTTACTGGTCTAGGTCTGGCAGGTCATTCTTAGTCTGCTTATACTTCAGTCAGGTCCACAGGTATGTGGATGTGACACAAAATTTGTAATTTTGCCTCTGAACACTACATTATATTAGAATTAAAACAATCATGATGTCACTTAAGTGAGGATTTTCAGCTTTAACTCAAGGTGTATAACAAATGTATTGCATTAACCATTGAGGCTTTAGAAGCATTTTCAACAAAGTCCCTCCATTTTCAGAGGCTTAGAAGTAATTGGACAACTGACTGAAACGGCGTCATGAATATTCTGTTCCTGGATATTCCATGACAAATGAAGATGATAAGATGTCTGGAGTTGATTGCAAATACTCAATTTGCATTTGGTAGTCGTGTAGTGGAATTATCAATATAAGGTTTAAAGAGGTATCAACAGAAATAAAGGCAGCTGTCATTTGGCTAACAAAATTAAATAAATACATCAGAGAGAGAGAGAGAGAGAGAGAGAGAAAACAACACTTTGGTACGTTCTAATAAAAAAAAAAAAAATCTACACCAAAAGGTCTTGAATAACAGGGAAGACAATTAATGTGGATGACCGCAGAATACTTTTGTTGCAGACAAACAATGCTTTTAGAACATCCAGCCAAATCTGTAACACGGTTGAGGGGGTTGGCATTATATTCTCAAAGTCTACAATCAAGGTTTATCTTCATGAATGTAAATACAGAGGGTTAACAACAAGGTACAAAGCACCAGAGAAGTCAAAAGTATTCCCATTCCTTCCTCAGGTATAGATTCTAGGGTTTAAAAAGGCCTCTGTAGAAGTTGAAGAATCAACTCAAGCTTTTTACTCAAGTAGGAGTGTAAAAGTACTGGTTTCAAAACTACTTAAAGTATAAAAGTCAATGTAATGGAGAAAAATACCATTAGGACAAAAGCTTACATGGTGCCACAGGGGCCTATAGTGGACTACCCCACCTATTCAAAGACGTGAATATAATGTTATATTAAAATGTCAAAGTTGAAACATTTGGGATGCACTTGGCTACTTGTTTCAGCCACATATATGCCCACTGAAAGTGGTCTTCCTGGCTGCTACCTACCTCCTCACTAGTGCTCGCTGAAATGAAATAGGAGTAACAAGGCTATTTTTAAAATGTAAGGAGTAGAAGTAAAAAGTCGGCTGAAAAATAATTACTCCAGTAAAGTATAGATAACCAAAACTTCTGCTTAAGTAAGGCAACGAAGTATTTGTACTTTGTTACTTGACACCTCTGCAAAGCACCAGTAACACTCAACAACAGCAGGATAGATTAAAATTTGACAGGAAACATAAAAAAGCCTGTCGAGTTCTGGAAAAAAGATTCTCTGGGCTGATGTGACCAGCACTAACTTGTACCAGAATGAAGGTAAGAGACAAGTCTGAAGAAGGAAAGCAGCAGCTCATGATCCACAGCAGAACACGTCATGTGTCAGTGGAAATGGGTCACCAGTGTTTATTGATGATGTGATGCTGATAGACAGAACAGGATGAATTCTGAAAGTCCATCATCTCTACTCAGATTCCGATGAATGCTGCAAAACTGATAAGACAGTGAATGCTTACATCAGACTGTTGTCTCCAAAAAGCCTGAACAGGAACCAGGTCTGATGGCTGGAAGTCCTACATACGACTTGTTAATTATTAATTCCCACATGTATCATCAAAAAGGCAACTGGCTGCAGCACCAAACCCATAATTATACAAAACTGCACAGCCCATAGTTCAAAATGACCATACCTTGCAGACCCTCCACTCCGTCCAGCTGTGTGAGGAGCTGATTGACAACACGGTCAGTCACACCCGTGCTGTCATGGCCTCTCCTGGGAGCCAAAGAGTCGAACTCATCAAAGAAAAGGATGCACGGCTTGGCAGCTTGAGCCCTGCAACCAAATCAGGAGAGCCAAATTAGACAGAGCGAAACTAAATTATTCCAGATATATGCACAGTTAGTTTCAGGAACACAGCCATTAGCCCTAGAGACTGGCAGGTTTACCGCGACTTCAGAGGAGGACACACTCTGTTTGTTGTAGGTGCTTGGTGAAACTGAAAATAAGGTTTTTTATTTTACTGCAGTATATATGAGAAAAAAAGGATGTTCTTTTTGTACAGTGTCCTCCATTTATGTTGATTTCCTATGAATGGTTGAAAAAGACCATCAAATACTGTAAAGCCAGAGTTGTAACATAACCTGTAAATTAATCTTAAAATGAAGTTGTTTGATCGCTGTAACGGTACATCTGTTGCCTTATACACTAGGTGGAGCAGTTTGTGTATGTGACAGAAAAGCAAAAGAATCACTTCTATCACAGGTGTCAAACACACAGCACTCAGGTCAAAACCAGCCCCCCAAATGGTCCAATCCGGCCCATGGGATATGTGAAAAACAAAAATTACACCGACAATGTGAAAAACAAAAATTACACTGACAATATTACCCAACAAAGGTGTCAAGATTATTTTAGTTCTGGTTCCACATACAGATCAATTCACTCTAAAGTAGGTCAGACCAGTAAAATACTAACATAACAACCTATAACTAATGACAACCCCAACTGTTTCTCTTTGTTTTAGTGTTAAAAAAAAAAGTAAAATTACATTAAAATGTAACAAAAATTGTTAGTAACCTGAACAAGTGTGAACAATCTGTAGTGTCTTGAGATGTAAGTGTAATTTTAATAATATTATGGCTATAACTAAGCTTTTGTGCTTTTGTAGATTCACTGTGATCTGTAAGTTGTAATGTAAATGTGTAAACAGACATAAAATTGCACTTAGTTTTCTGAAGTCATTTCAGGTTGGTCAGGTTATTCAGATTTTTAGGGAAAGATTGTAGATGTAAACATTTTCATAATGTAATTTTACTTTTTTCACTGTTGCTATTTTACTGGTCCGGCCCATTTCAGATCATATTGGGCTGAATGTGGCCCCAGAATTCAACGAGTTTGACACCCTTGTTTTGTATGAAATGGTTCTTTCTAGCTCTTATAATCAGTATAAGTAAGTGGTTATTAAAACCTCCATTTACAGTTTCTCTCAGTCACTTTGGTACATTTCTGGAATCATCCTCGACATTTACAAAACAGTAAATGCATTTCTCCAAATAATTTGGATCAAAAGCTTAACACCGTGAATTAACTGCAAAAGCCGGTCTCTTACTCAAAATCCTTCGTTCATCTCTCAAAAGTAAATATCTGTATCAATGAACATGTCACTGCCGTCAAAATGAAAAGTCCTTGTGTCATTGTGTACGGATAAGACAGGCCAACTGCTTTGTCATGTTGTCAACATAACAGTGGACTCTGGAGGGATGTTCTGATGGAAACTATGGCTGAAGTTTGGATGACACTTATTGTAAAGTGTAACTTACTCCTTAGTGTATGTAGGAGATTGATTACAAGAGACTGGACCAAATTCACATTCACGCTCTTACTGTTTGGATTGTAATGTGTTGACAGACCGTGTCATTGCAAGAAATGTACCAAAGTGACTGAGAAAAACTGTAATGAGGCCTGCCACAGTCAAAAACAAATAAAGTCTTCACTTACTTCTGGAAGACATCACGGACTCCCTGCTCACTTGCTCCGATGTATTTACTGAGGAGTTCAGGACCCTGGAGAGAGGCACATGTCCAGCATGACAACAAGGCAAGGCACGTTTATTTGTATAGCACATTTCAGCAACAAGGCAATTCAAGGTGCTTCATACAAGACACTGAAATACGACAAGGAAAAAGACACACATTTAAAACATACAAGAAACATGGAAAAGGTGATTAAAAACAGCAAGTAAGAAAACAACACATAAAATCCAAAAATATAAAAACACACAGATATTAAAGTAAGAGTTGCAGTGCAAAGTTTGGAAAGAGAATATAAAATGTAAAAAATCAAAAGCCAAAGGTGGCAGTGAACAGGTGAGTCTTTAACCTTGACTTAAAAGAACTCAGATTTGCAGCAGACCTGATATTTTCTGGTAGTTTGTTCCAGATATATGGAGCACAGACACTGAACACTGATTCTCCATGTTTAGTTCAACAGATGAATATATAGTTTTAATAATAAAAGAAGTAATAATTTCCGACTGGCAGAACCAAAAACCAGCCTACCTTGATGCTGATGAAGTTCATACCACTGTCTTTAGCGACAGCCCGGGCCAGCAGAGTCTTCCCTGTACCAGGAGCTCCATATAGGAGGACTCCAGAGCGATGGCGGATGGGGAGATTGGAGAACAGAATGGGATACTGCGAAAGGATTAAAAAACAAATCATTATGTCCACAAGATCACACAACAAAAGTATGCCTTGATTGTTATTGAGACAAATGTGTTGGATTAAGTTATAATAGTGTGACAAGTTTGAAGAACTAGCCCTGACTGAAACTCTTCTTATGTGCAGCTTGTGCTGTTTGTTGTCTGACAAAAAAGCAAATATATTAAAGGCATTCTGTAGTCTCGCTTCTGGTGCCTGTGTATCCTAGAATCAGATTAATTTACTAGTAACAAAGCAAAGATTTTCAGTTTTTAAACATCTTTTTTCAATCATACATCATAAATTAAAGAGGATTAGGTACATGTAAATTCTTCTGTAAGAAGCTTTGTATAGTTTATCAAGTTTAACCTTTATATTGTGTTCGCTAATTTACAGACACCAACAGAATCCACCACATTTTAACAGGAAGAAACCTGGAGCAGACCTCTGGAAGATGGACAGTTGACATGACCGGTTAGGGTTAAAAACTGGGGGCCACATGGATGCACAGCCAACTGACCTATAACTGTTAAAAACTGTTGTTGCTCGTGTGTGTGTTTGTGTGTTGTGGGACACATTGGGCCATATTTGATCCACAGAGAAACCCACAGCTTTTAAGTGATGCATACAACAGCCAGTATTCTCTGCCAGGTCATATTTGACCCATAACACCTCAAATGTCTTTTTTTTTTTTTTTTTTTTTTAGACCTTT
>JAQQZY010000003.1:7078335-7103301 GCA_030068375.1 Ostorhinchus rueppellii | reverse complement strand
AGGTGTGTTGGAAGAGGGAAACATCTAAAACATGCAGGATAGCGGCCCTCGAGGACCAGGATTGAGAACCACTGCACGAGGTAGAGCATGTACCACAAAGGCTGTAGCCTCACTTTGATTACAGCCTGAGCCTATTTGCTGTATGTCATTCAAAAGCTCAAGAATGAATCTTTAAAAAACGTAGTTTAAAAAAAAAAAAAAAACACAAACTCAAGAAAATGGAAAAGAATAGATGTACTCAGTATGTAGTATATAACACAGAACAGAACAGGGCTGGGCAAAATGGTAAACACTGTATCATGGTAAACAGACAACATCAGATGGTTATTTAGGATTGAATCTATTCTTTCTGGTCATAACAAAACAAATCATTCAAAACATCTTAGACGACTAAAGGTACACTATTCAAAGCAGTTATAACAGCAAAATATTTCCCCAGCATAAGGAAATATACAAGCACAAATTATTTAATCATTTTGTGTTTTATTTGACAATGTAAATAAAATACACATGGATGACATTTTTTTTTTTTTAAATGTATATTGTGTTAAATGCATGATTTCAATGTATTTAAGAATAGATGACCAAGAAACAAAAATAGTTTGTACATAAAGAAAGAATTTGCACAGGTGTGTGACCCTGGATTAGTACTGAACAGAGCCAGTTAACGTGAGTAAGCAAACAGGAAAATTACTGTATAATAGAGTAAGATCATTTCAGTCACAGAAGATACTTAGGAGGTACTAATACGTGTGGCAACTTTCTTATTAGTTTCTCATTTTGAGAGACGACAAGTCAAATTCAACAGCTTGTGCAATCTAATAAAAGATCATTTGATAGAAGACCAAATTATTAACTCTCACCTATTTGGATGTAGATGGCTGTGTGACTGTCCACCCACACAGGGAACACGGCGTCTTGGAACACCACTCTGATCTGATCAAGCAGCTGCTGCTCTAAAGCAGTACTGTGGAGCTCCTGGAGGTTTAACGCACAACAAAGAGACATGCTGTATAATGTTAATTTCTGTCTCCGTTTACTTTGTAGTGTGGTGGCTGTCAGATTTGAGATTTATGTGTATTTACATTTCCAGTGGGAAACTGGTTTTATATTTACTTAACTACACCCACCAAGATCTCCCAATCGTCAGATGAAAGAGGTTCCACAAACACTTGATGCACCGATGAAACCTGATGACAAGGTCTTAGGAAACCCTGCGAGAGATCATATAACCAGTAATAATGAACATGAGATGAGGCATAACTGACAATTACTACACAAGGGCAATAGAGAAGTTGTTTGTCATAGAATGCACAATTAATGGACTATTACAGCACAGAACCAGGCCTTTGCTGTGGACTTTTACCTGTTCTCCATCTTTTATGCCCAGTTTCTCTCCCAGTTGTCTGCACAGCTCCACTGTATGGCTGTCATCATTAGAGGAATTTCTGTTTAGTGCCCAGCTGAGGAACACTGGAGACCCATTTCCCCAAGACAACTCCAAAGCCTGGTTCTGCAACAGACAAGTATGTTAAGTTAAGTCATTATACATGCTCTATAACACTGTGATAGAGCAGATAAGTACAATACGGTGTGTAAACATATCAGTCTAGAATAAGGGAGGTAGCACTTTTCTTTACAGGAGATGACAGATCTATTCCTGTGTTACAGAATAAAATCAACCGAAGGTTTCCCTGTTTGTTTTACACTTAGGGCACTGGATGACAGTTAATCTTCACTCAGTGTTCTACTGTAATTTAAAAGTTAATATCTGTCATCACTAAAACATGATGCACGAAAACTGCTACCAAATGGAAACCATGAGAGAAATTACAGATTAGTTCACCACTAACTTTGATCGGTTTTCCATTTGATAAATCCTGTCACTCAGAGTTCTTGTATCTTCATGTTTGCCCAAATGCTTCATATCTCGATGAGAAGGTTGACAAATAAAACGATATTCAATCAATCAATCAAATTTTATTCATATAGCGCCAAATCATAACAAAAGTTATCTCATGACACTTTAAAAATAGAGCTGGTATATTAGCACTACTTCTATACATGAAACACTTTCATAAATGATTGACAGTTTCCACAACTGACGAAGGCCGTGCTCACTTCAGTTTACTTCCACCGAGCAAACTTATTTCTATGACCTGACAGCACAACTAGCTAAGCTAACTTACCTCGCACAATGAAAGATGCGATATCAACTTCAGCGGGAGATGAAGAAAGCAGTTTTTTGTGTTGTTGAAAACAACCGTTACAGGATGAATCCCCTGATTGGAAAACATTCCTCTTACATGGCCTTATTAGCTTTGTAAACACAACACGTTACAAGTTGCTCAGCTAACCTTCCGGGTACGACGAACTCATACTCGATTGATATGTCTTCACTTGTCATCTAGACCAATGCAGTAGATGTGTACTCGTCATTCTTTCAAAGTAAGATGTTATATGCGCACGCACTGTGAAAACTACCGTATTTGAGAGAGACAGAGCTCTTATTTTGGAATTTACAAACCGGAACACAAATTGAAAAAGAACGAACATTACTTCCGCAAAGATGGCGGCTCCCAACAACAACAAACCAGACTGTTGGAGAGTTCCAGAGGTTTATAAACATCATGAACAGCAAAAAGTATGCATTTCACGGCCAAAGTATCGAGAGGGAAGAAAAGCGAAGTCAGTTAAAGTAAGTATGTGTAACTACACTTGAACATCGGCTGGAAAATAATTGCTATGTTAAAGAAAGAAGCGTAGTGAGTTCTCGTCAAGGGGTAAACGTCATTAAATATACAGGTGTAAAATACCGACATACTTGTATATACATTGTTTAAATGATTATATTACCTTATGTTTCTTAGAAGAATACAATCATGTGTTGTTTGGAGTTCATTGTAATGACAAAAGTAATGTCTAGGTCGTAACTTGTTATCAACTATCAACACCTGGGACGTATTGGGGTAAAAATGGTCCAAACCAAAGGGTAAATGCGTAAAGGTTTATGGTAAAGTTGTATGTTTAAAGCTGTGACTAGTTACCTGAAAACACTGGAAATAATTTGTAGCGTGATTACCAGTAATTACAGCAGCAAATTGCAAAATTCCCTGATTGTGTTAGATTTGTTGGTAATGTTAGATAAAGTTAGTCCAAATATCAATAGGCTAGAGTCAGTCAAGACTTTGAACAAGGTGCGAAGCTCTGGTGTTTTTTGACATCAGTCTTTAATTCAGTCCGACATAGAGGAAATGAGGCTCTGCTTCTGTACACCAATGTTGCCATGTTAGTATAATGCTATTACGTTTTACAGTAGCTAAGACAAAAAACAAGAGGAAGGAGGGGGAAAGTTCAACACCTACAGTAGCTCTGGTGCAAAGAATCAATATATTGTGCTTCAGCAGTGACAGTGGGGAAAGGAGGAGAGGCCAAAGAAGGTAGTGGAGATGAGGAAATGTTAAGAAAACCCCTAAGATCAAGGATTTTATTGAAGGACAACAGTGCATTGTGTTGTTAAGTACTGGTCTGTTAAAATGTGATTTAGATCCTGGCTATGGAGATAACACTAGTTAATTCTAGTTTCTTCATGTTATCCTGGTATCTAAGGCTGACAGTGAGAGGGTGCACATAGGATAGGCTTTAAGTCTTTTTTCGTTTATCATAGTCAAAATACAGGCTGACAGATAAGTACTCTGGAACTTCTAAAACATTTTAAAAGGCTGAACCTAACTGGGATTTTTATATTTGTCCCTTTTGAGGCTGTTCATGAAATTCCTCAAACTGTTGGTTTCTTATAGCCATCATGTTGGATGACACTTTCTCATCTCCATTTCCTGGTGTCTCTTACTGAGCACTGCAGTGACTTGCCAAAGATTATGACTGAAGACCATTTTGCAGCTCTGATTCATAGGGGGTTTGCACAGGTCTTGAAAGTCTTACATAAGTATGGAATTTTGATACACTGTTTTCCAGACCATTAAAAGTTTGGAATTCTGTGTGAAAGTCTTAAATAAGTATGGAAAAAAAGTTTCACTCATAGCTGAATTTTAGACTATGCTCAAAGGCACATAAACTTGTAAGACCACTCGATACTGGAATGATTGTTGTGAAACTTGTTTGATATCTATGCACTTTTGTGATTTTCATGTGCTTTGACATATTTCTGTAAAATATGATTTACTGAGAATTGTGCATTTACTCATTCATAAATTTCTTAAAATTAACTTTTCTACTATACACAACAAGTACAATCTCAACCAAAAAAAAAAAAAATAGGCATGTATTACATTAAGACAAAGGGGAATGTTTGGAGCATCAGACGGGATGAATTCCAAGGTTGTAATATTTTAAATACCATTTCCAAGAATTTGCATGGGTTTATCACTGGGGTTGTTGCTTTAGTAATTATTCAGTGCTATTGTGTTATTACATATTTATTACCAAACTATTACTATGTTAACTGGCTTTAGCGTTCACTGGAACCACGATCCTTTTTTTGTTTTAAGTCTTGCATTGACCATGTATTGCATGTGTCCCCCTGCTTATGTTTGTTTGTTTTTTGGGGTTTTTTGTTTGTTTTTACAGGTTTACACCATTAACTTAGAGTCACAGTATATAATGATCCAAGGGGTCCCAGCTATTGGGGTGATGGCAGAGCTGATCCAGCTGTGTGCTCTCTATGGTGCTGTGGATGAGTACAGGCCTCTGGATGAATACCCTGCTGAGGAGTTTACTGAAGTCTACCTTGTCAAATTCCAGAAACTCACCAGTGCCAGGTTCATGATTTAACCCATCCTGTACATTTCACTGTACTAATAGTATGTAGGGGCCTTCATAAACAATTTGTATTAAATGTTCTTTTTTTTTTAGGGCAGCCAAACGACAGATGGATGAGAAGAGTTTTTACGGTGGTGTACTGCATGTGTGCTACGTCCCAGAATATGAGACTGTGGAGGACACCAGGCTGAAGCTGCAGGACAGGAGGAGATACATAATGAGGGCTACTCGGAATATAGGTACATGCCACATCAAATGCACATTTAGTCACTAGAGATGGGGACTGACAGGACATTTTACAAATGATTGGTGAATGGCTGATAGCTAATACCAACTGGTATTAGAAAGTTTGAGTGAAAGTAAAAACACCAGAATTCCTTTCAGTCTTTTACAGTTAGTTTGATATTCAGTTGCAGGTGTATTGATTTGTACTAGACTTATGTTCAGCTCCACTGTCAGTGATGGATCATTTTCTGCAGTATATTGCATAATGCAGTTTACTTTTTCGTAGGGTGATGTTGCTTTTGGATTTTTCCCACTGAAACCTATTACTGTTATATTGACCTTTCAAAATCCACAATTAGTTGACTTCTAATACTGACGAATAAAATATTTTAGGAGTGATATTTGCAATGATTTCTATTTAATTCACTTTCCCTAATTGCATTCATCACGTCCTCAATGTACAGACACAAAAACTGTATTTCTTTATATTTGTCTGATATTCTTTACACTCTTGTCATTGGAAAAAAAAAATACAGCTGTTAAAAAGACTGTTGTTGGAGCATTTCACATGTGTTTTATTGTGTTTCTTTTCGCAAAGCAAAAGAAAGAGAACAGACTGAAGAAACTACGAAGGAGTTCCTGCATTCAGACACAGCAGCAACATTAGAGACAGTCACTAGAGCACATGATGAAAGCCTTGATGACCAGTCAAAAGAGAGCTTCAACAGCAGTGACTTGTCCTTTCCATTACTACCCCTGCCTCCTCAGGAATATCATTATCAAGGACTTAAAAATCAGCATGGGACTGCCCCAACAGAGGATAAAATGGGAACTTTACACAATGCTTATACTGACACAACAGAGCCAAGGCAGAGCCCGAGCTGCAGTCAAACATCTTCAGACCAGTATAGAAGCAAAGAATGCAAACTAATATCAACTCGGGCTCCTGCAGTAAGATTTGTACCAAGGACAACACAACTGGAGATCAGGAAACGTAAGATTGATGAGGATGAGGAGCAATCTCTGATGGAAGGTACTGGAAAAAATCAGCCCTTTATTGGACCAAAACTCCCTGAGCCACTTAAACTGGACATGGAAGATGAATCACTGAATACAACTGTCAGCTTGATCAGGAACACAATGAGACAGGTAAACAATATCTGACATTTTCAGACAGATTCAGAAATGTGTTTTTGTCACGTAATGTGGCAAGGTTTGAATGAATAAAATGAATTTGTTTGTTTGTTTGTTTTTAGGTGGAATCAGTTCCTGAGCTCAAACCGGTGACAAAAAAAATTAAGCCACGTCGTCGGATCTGATTGATCTCAACTTGTTTCACTTTATATCTTGTTTTTATTACATATATGTGTAACTATTAAAATGAGCTGGAAATTCTTATGTTTCTGACAGTTTTACTTTTCCAGTTGATGCTGAAATACCTGCTGCTCAAATCCACGAATACTCTGAAATGAGAAAAGGACAGAAAATTTAATGGCAAAGAAGTTATTACGGTTTTTAAACCAGCTTTTTTGTTATTACCTTTCTGTCAGGGAGGCAGGTTCCAAATGCTTCCAGAAGCAGGTTCTCCTCTCTTACTGCCTTTTCAAAGTCAGCTAAAGACACCTTTCCATCATGGTCATGATCCTAGAAAGGGAAAATAAATTGAGTGAAATTCTAATTAGATTATTACCCAGATATAGCATAATCAGCAGTGTGTTAATTACTCCTGAAACAACAATGTAAAAGATCATTTGTAGGTTTAAAGGTGGATAGTACAAAACAAACATCTCACCATCCTCTTCAGTGTGATCTCCACCATGTCTTTGACCCCTTCCTCAGGGTCTTCATCATTGGGCAGTTGGATGAGGCTGTTCCTGAGCATGTGGAACATCTCCTCCTTGGTGATGTAGTTGTCACTATTTGAATCATACACCTGAAAACAGACTGAGTCATGCAAAAAAAGGACTAAAAAATCAGCTGCTTTGGCTTGGATGTATGTGTTTTACTATAATATGCACTTAGAAGGGCTATCTGTAGTCTTTCTAATTTCAAATATTAAGAGAAATGACCTAAAAGTGTTTGTAGAGTGTTTAAAATAAGGATCTCTGAAGTTATACCAAAGACACAAATGTACTGGATTGTAGAGAAATGAATGAATTCACACTCATGACTCAAGAAACCACTAGATTAGTCTGATGGTGAATTCACAGCATTTTTTCTACATGGGTGAGTTTAATTCACCAGTATACACATTTCTGGAAATTGTCTGCTTCTGAGATCAAATTAACGAGAACTTAAATACTTTGATTGGATGAACTGGAAAACAAATGATAAAATGATGATTAGCTAATGTTTCCAAGATATTTAATGACAAAGTTTTATTATGTATAGACATGAACATAAATCTTGCATTTGAAAGAATACTTCTGTCTGAAGTGTGCAAGTGCTACTCTGGCAAAGATTAAGCAAAAGAATGCTCATGACTTATTGTAAACTAAATGTATTGGGACAATACAAACTGAAACATCACGTAAAATAACGGTTCTTTACTATGTACATGGTGCTTTTAGGCTTGTCTCTTATCTGCATTGTTTACACAATTTCGAGGCATCTCTGGTTCCTCAGGTAAAAAATGTGAGACAGTTTGATAAAACTATCACACACTGACAATTATTAAAGCTGCAACATATGACTTAGATCAGGCGTGTCAAACTCCAGTCCTCGAGGGCCGGTATCCTACATGTTTCAGATGTTTCCCTTTTCCATGGCTTTCCAAGCCATTACATCATTATCAGGGTTCTGCAAAGTATGATGATGAGCTGATCATTAATTGAACCAGGTGTGCTGGAAGAGAGAACTATCTAAAACATGCAGGATACCGGCCCTCGAGGACCAGAGTTTGACACCCGTGACTTGGATCAATGCTTGTCGTGGCTCCAAGAGGGGATGTTCTCTCAAAACATTAGCACAGATGAAACATGTTCTACATAGAAATGTTTTGAGTCAGAAGTTGGAGCTCAGACACATGCATATCATTTCAATTAATAATCGCTCTCCTATCACTTCATATAGAATTTCACAATTTGAATTATTACTGTATCTTGATAACTTGAGCCAACCATTTCTTTTTACTTATTTTTTTCTTTGTTAGTTAACTGAAGTTTAACTACTTTTATTCTGGAAGCATTTTGCTTATAGACCAGTTATTGCCAGCTTTGACTAAACTGACAGGTCTGACCTTGTTTGGATGATTCAGAGCAGAGTCTTAGTGCATTTACTGAAACAAAAACTGTACACAAAACAGGGGATTTGTGCTTCTGCTGTGGCAGTTTTCTGTCTAACCTTAAAGCCACTCATCCTATCAGTACATGTAAATAAATAGTGTAAAAGTCTTTTCATGGTCATCAAACATATGACCCATTTGGACATTCAGAGGCTCCATAGTTACCATGGAAACACCATCATCTTCTACAACATGGATTCACCAGTACAACCTGGTGGATCAACGTCAGTGGATGGAGACACATGGTTTATGTTCAGTTAATGTAAAAGTCACTTTTTGTCAAGTTTTCCCTGTTTTTGGTATCATAATCCTCAAATGTAATCTCAGCATGATTATTAAAGTGTATGATCAGTAAAATAAATATAGGAAAATACCAGATTTTCACTGAAAAAAAATGCAAAAAGGAGAGGATAGTATTATGATAAATGGTAATAAATCACTTAAGAAAGGTTACATCGAGGGAGAAAAAATAATTTGGGAACTACCACAAAAGCAGCACTGGGTCTTAATATATGAAAAGAGAGAGAGAGAGAGAGCGCTGAGAACCTACATTTGATTTTTTCATCCAGTGTCCCTCGAAGAAAGACAGACAGGCCCTCAATCCATTCTTTCACACTGATGAAGCTGTCCATATCAGTGTCAAAAGCCCTGAAGACTGCATCCATGAAAATAGCGTCGCACATGCCGAACTTATTGTAAAGTATGCTTCTGAAATTCTGTCTGTCCAGGCCGTTCGCTTTTCCGGGGTTAATCTGTTCCCTCAGGAGCACGTTAAAATCCTGGATGAGGCACTCAATCTCTGTTTTGCTGACTGCAGGTAGAGTTTAAAAAAAAAAAAAGGGGGGGGGGGGGGGGTTACAAATCATGACATTGCGGGATAACAATAAGCTACATATTAGAACACCAAAACGTCCGTGTAGCTAATGACGTTAAACAGGCTAAAAGTGTCTTAATACTCACAGTGGGTCACGTGTTTAGACATTTTGTCCGCGAGACTTTGTATTTTCCGCCTGTTCATTGCAGACAATTCTGACATTTTTGCAGTAAAACACACAGTTATATCAATAAGTAAACTACACTGTTGATCAACGTGGGATGATGTGTACACTTTATCACCATAGCAACTGTGTGTCACGTAGCCTTCCCAGTCATTACTGCGCATGTCCCTGGATCGGATATGCGCAAAGAATAAAAGCGCTATTAACTTATTTGTTGGGGAAGTATAAGGTAACTTTATATTATTAACATATTTAGTGAAAACTATGACATCAGAATGGACTTTCCTTATATTATATTTTATGGAGGTGTATATTTATCCCGATCATGTCCAGTGGAATTTTAGAATATCATTCCTTTTTTCTGCTAATTGCTAACAAGCTCTATGTTTTAAGAGAATATTGAATTATTGAATCTCATATATCTATCATAAATATGATCCTTTAAATTATTGTGTTTTTTTTCATGTTTAGCCATATGTGTTACACATAGATTTTTAATATAAATACACGAATAAATAAATACAACTTGAAGGCTTTTCTTTAATATAACACATATAGTCAAAGGGCATAAATCACTACTAATGCTCTTATCATTTAGACCTACATTGTCAAAACTGAGGCTACATTTCATCTCAGGTTAACTTTATTAATTCCTAGAGGAAATACATGTGGAAGAAAATGAAAATTGTGCCTTATTTACAGAATAGTCAGTCTATCTTCAGTTCATTCTGCAGTTTATCTGTTATTCTGTCATTGACTAAGGTGAAGATGTTCTTTAATGGTCAGTCCTGGATCATAGTGAGGCCAGTTGTCTGCTGCAGCTCCTTCTCTGGTTAGGCAAAATGTAGTGAAGAGAGTGTCCAAATTGTTGAAGATATTTTGCACCATAATCTGCAGTCAATCCACCAATATCTGCATTTACTGAATTAATGTTTAATGTATAAATACATAAAATAGGCCAAACATAGTTTTTGAGTGGAATATACACAACTGTGGAAATGTTTTAGGCAACCTTTAGATTTGTTGCATTTGCAGCATTAAAATGAACATGCAAATTTACTTCTCAGTCTCTTTTATTCAGATGCAACAAGAAAATACAGGAATTAGATGCACAGCCTTAAAAGACATACAAAAAAAAAAAGAACTGAATGGGTTGTAAAGGTTAACCCATAAAGACCCAAACAGACCAAAACCACCTACTGATCTGAACTGTTTAATACCTGTTGATCCTCTAATCCTATCAGTCCATGTAAATAATTGGTGTAAAATGCAGTTTGTCATGGTCATCGGATACAACCCATTTTGACGTACAGGGGCTCCGTTGTCAAAGTGGAAACACTGTCATCTTCTACAACAGTGATTCACCAGTAAAACCCATGGAGTTGGATCAACGATAGCGGATGGAGACACTGGGCTTCTGTTCAGTTAATGATAGATTATACTGAAAAAAATCCCCTTTTCTTCAGTTTTCCGTGTATCTGATTTCATAACCTTTGAATTTATGTGTTTATGAACATTTACATGATCCGTGATTTAAATATCGGAGAAAATTCCATTTGGGAACTGCTACATACATCAGTATTAAGTGTGACCCCTGACTCCATGACAGGAAGCAACAAAAACTGTTAGAATCATCTGGCATGTGTTGAATGAAACCTGGAATAAAAAATCAGAGTGAATGCCAAAAATGTCATATTGTCTGAACAAAAGGATTAAAGACATGTTAAGTGTAAAAGGACACTAAATATGACCACTTTGGTTCACAGAAGCTGTTTTTTTTTTTCACAGATACTTTTGTTTTTATTGCTGGACATACTACAGTAAAGTATGTACAGCAGCCGCCTAAAATTTTTTGCACAGTACTGTATAAAATACTATGTACAAATCTATAAAATGCGGAGTATACATATTTATAAGCAATATTGAACAGTCTTTACCATTCCTTATTTCAAAATCACTCCTCATGCTCCTACTTTTGTTGGTTTTTAGAAAAAATATATTGTAGGTAATTAATGCTTAATTGTACTTTTATGATTAAACTTTCTTAATTACTTTATTGTTGCTGTAAAAATGTCTTAACACATGGTTTCCATTCATTTCTATGGTTTGCATTACTTTATCAAAGTGGCTATTGACACAGTACTGTGGCACAAAACATTGGTTTGTCTATTAGCACAGAGCCAATCAGTGCCCTTGTTATTATATTATGTCTAGAATGGTAGAACCTGAAAAGTACCAAGGCATTCAGATAGCAAGTAGGACAATTTTGAACTCAGTGGATATTTGGCTCACTTGGTAATGTATTGGACGACATCATGTAAGTCCAGGGTTCAATTCCCAATCAGAGTAGCATTTTAAAAATGTTTTTATTTTTTCTAAAGATATTCAAACGGAGCGGGGGTCACCTGGCACCAGTAGGTAAATCCGACATTGATATAAATCAGCCACTGGGACAGCGTTCCGAGTGCAGAATTCCACAGAACCACAGCACTCAACTGACACAGAACTGAAGTCACACAGCACACAGCCACACCTATCTAACATGTAGCTCCGCCCACTATCTCCAGCCTCCAGAGCAAAGAACAGCATAAAACATGTAGAGTATTTAGAACAATAATTCATATTCTATACTATATATTATCACTAATTTGTCATTTATTTCATCAATTGCCACAGTACTGGGGTAGGAAAATGCAAAAAAGAATGCACTGAAGAACACACCATATATCACCACAGTACTGTGGCAAAAAGAGGCGAATGAATTAAAAACAAAAAAAAAGAGGTAAATGACTTCATGTAACAGTATCCCTGATCGGCTTTTGTACAAATGCTAACACTTGATTGGTCTGTGGCAATAGACAAACCAATATTTTGTGCCACAGTACTGTGGTAGTAGCCATTGCCTTTAATAAATAGTGTGGCACCAGAACTTCATGCAATATTATTAATGCTAATGTTATTAATAGCTTTTAAATACCCTTGAAAAATTATTCAAGTGTAATAAAATTATTTAAGATCTACTAGACATTTAACAAATATTTAAAGTATGAATTTGATGGAATTACATAAATGGTTGAATTTAATATTTAGGCTGCATTTAGTACATTTGATTCGCCTTTTTTTTTTTTTCACTAATCCATTAATGATGTCATATTTCAATATACATTCAAGCTTGAACTATTCACACTTAACCCATTAACATTTTAGCTCCTAGTCAGTCTGATGAGAAGGACTGTTTAGTCAAAACACTGCAGTATCAGGACTCCACAAACCACAATACAATTACAGCGACAGACAGAGTCCATTAACCACCTTGTGATTTTTCTCAAAAGAATGAATATTTAAATCTCCTGAACACACGCACTGCCTTAAATCCACTATTTATGCATGAATTTATTTCACCTGCTGTGTTTGTCATCATGCATGTGTAAGTGAATTTCAAGGTGCAGCCATCAACATCCTGAGTATACAGGTGTTGTTGTTTGCCTGAACAACACGATGGCTCCTGCTGTTCTTGTTCCTGCTTCATTGCTGAGGGCTCTGGGTCCTCCTTACCCACGCTGTGATTGCTGTGGCAGCTTTCAGAGCTCCATTCCTGTTGGCAGCGTTCCTGTTCTGAGGGAAGCTGCTCTGCAAAAACAAAATGCTGTGGTGGGCTGAAGAGGAAGACAAGAGAATGTACTCACTGTCAGCATCCCTACCACTGACACACAATTCTGAAAATAAAATTAAACATATCCTAACATCTAACAAAATATACACGAAATATTGGGGTTAAAATGTAAATCAGTTACTTTGTACTGTCATTTATCAAGACGGTTGAATAAATTTGAACAAATTCTGATTTTAGAAGTGGTGTCAAAAGGCTCTCTGTGAAGATAATAATATGAGAAGCTTTTTCATTGTATTTTCATCTATTTTATTTTGACCTCCTCTGCAGCCAAATAACTGTCAAACTTACATCCAGCTGTAATCATCAGCAGTGTGTCTACAGTACATATACACACCATGCATAGTTCTAGCTGCAGCTTTTAGAAAAATGTCCAAAACAATTATGCTGTACCTCCAAATGATCATGATTTTCCATCATAAAATCACATCACTGACTAGGATAGGTAGGCAACTCCCAAAATAGGTCTACATTAAACTCCCTTAGCTTTCATAATTTACCACTTAAGCTGAATTACGCCACCTGGGGCCCAATGACGACAAAATCCGAGGTGAATGGATGGACCTCATCACCCTCACCTGTCTCTTTGGACTAGATGGACTCCCTCATGTGCCCCCCACCCAACTGCATCACAATAGACTGGAACTACATCCATAAATGGACGTCCATCTGTCCTGGTGCATCTACAGTCTGTCTGTCCATGGGGGTGGATCTCTCCTTCACTGGGGTTCTCCTTCAGCTTTCTCTTTTCCCACTGGGTTTTTGGAGTTTTTCCTCACTGAGAAGGAGGGTCTAAGGACAGGGGATGCCCAGGACATGAATCCATTTCCTTCATCTACTTTTTCTTTAACTGTTGTTTAATTCTGTAAACCTTGAGAGGCAACCTTGTTGTGATATAGGGCTCTACAAATACAATTGAACTGAAACTGAATTGAATTTGCTTTATATTCAAATTCAAGCAAATAAATGGTCATATAACAAATAGAAGAAGTTATTACTAAATTACTTTGCTAATTCATAAAGACAAAGGTCAAATGACACCTGATTTATATATTTAGTTAGTAAGTGTACATGGATACTAATATTCTACTGCTGTTCATATCCTACATTTGAAGGTGTCATGTAAACATCATACTCCATTTGGAACATCTAAATTACATTATTTTCTAAATGGAGCATTTTATGACTAAGAAGTAGAAAATGTAGATTATCCCAATTTTGTTGGACATACTGTGCAGGGTGTTCTGAATATATGTCATATTTGTGCATTTCACTGCAGGATATGATCTGCTCCTCCGAACAGGTAGTCAGCTGGTAAAAACAGATTAATCTATAGAAGTGTCTGAAGGATGCAGATGACACTCAAACATATGATGTGTTCAAAGACTCAGATCCAAGTCCGTTAGAGTCTTGTGAGCAGGTCTCATGACGGAGACTGGGATCAGACAATAGCTTTGGTTCCACTGGGGGTTGAACCCAGGACCTTCTGCGTGTAAAGCAGATGTGATAACCACTACACTATAGAACCAATGTGATCAGCACATTCTAACTTGAAATAGATATACTAAGAACAGCATCTACTAAGTAAAGCTGCTTCATGATCTGGCATCTTATACTGGTTCTATAGTGTAGTGGTCATCATATCTGCTTCGCATTCTGAAAGTCCTGGGTTCAAGTCCCAGTTTTATCTGATCATAACACCCTCATGGCTTTTATACATATCATACAACTGGTCTGATTCTTTGAGGACATCATATGATTAAGAGCGCCATCTACTGAGCAGGAATTTCATTCTATACTTAAATATGTGATTTCTCTTTCTTGTGCCAATAATAGAAACTGAGTCCTCCTGTAAATCTGGCAAAAGGAGGAGTGGTTGTAGGCTATTTCCAACACTCTGCTCATTGCTTCATTTATGCAATTCCACAGTCTGACCACAAGATGGCAGTCAAATAATCCATTAAAACCATTAGCTTGATGCAGTCAACAGTAGACCTAATATTTCAGAAATGTATCCAAATACATGATACAGTTATGATAAGTATTTTCTCATTAGTCGAAATTATATAATGTTTGAGTTAAGTAACAATAATAATACAATAAATGATTCTGTAGTTCTGTATTTAATTAATAAACTACAATAGGATCATCAAAGCACTTCAGAGATTTCAGACAGACAGAACCAAAACAGACAAAGCAAATATTTGAACTGCAGATAGATTTGATTTCTAAAACTAAATCATGCACTGCACATCTAAACAATTAATTTATAATATTGCACTTTCACATAACCTCTGTGTGCGTTTGAGTATGAAAGAGAAAAACAGTGTTTCTGTGACAGAGTAGACAAATGTGCTGATACATTAATATTCCCCGCACACGTAAATGTCTCTTTGTATGTTCGTATCCATGTTATTTCCAAGTCAGTCAGATCGTTGTGTGAGGTCAGTTCTGATCGGTAGTGTTGCATCAATCCAGTGGTTTGGGTTTTCAATCAGAGAGGTCCATACAGCCACCTCCTCTTCAGTGGAGTCCATCCAGTTCACAGGGTCACCATAACTCTGACCTGCCATTAAAAAAAGACAAACTTTCATTGTTTAGCTGAAAAAAAAATTGCTTCTAATTGTAGCCAAAAACCAACCAGGTCCTTTTTTTTCTTTTCTTTCTTTTCTTTTTTTTTTTTTTTTTTTAAATCACTGACAAATAGATATGCACATATTCTATATTTCCTATTTGAAGTTCTTGGATAAGACATTGCATAATGAGGGGGACATATGTGTGTTTATATTTTGCCTTCAGTTAACACTAAAATGAAAACTCATGGAAACAGCAACTGATAGTGACTTGGCATATAGTGTGGGGTGAAAAATGTATTTGTTTTGTTTATTTACTTGTGCCACAAATTATTCATCATTTGGGTGGCCATCATACTTCTTCATATAAACAAGATGGATAGAAAACAGCAGATTAGCAGAAAGATACAACTAACTCATGGCTGGTAAAGTGCAGCAATTTTGGTGGAAAAATATTGAATGTTTTTTGAGTTATATTCCAGAAAGAAAATGTTTGTTTTACCTGAGGGACAAGGACCTTGGCTCCAAAGACAAGCCCATGTGAAAGAAACTGTAATAACCCTAATCCTGGCTCTAAAAAGTCCTGGCTCCCATAGTTATTAATAAAGTAAAGTTCTCTCTAAAAAATACTATATCTTTTTATATTTTTATTCTGGGTTTATTTATTTTATATGGATGTTACAATAAGTGCTCTGGTGGTCCATCTTGAAACTTGTGTACCACTGATAAAAGTTTAGGACTAATAAATGGTTTTGATGTTTGTGCTGTTGGGCTGTGATTGACAGGTGAGTGTGATGAGTCCACAGTAGCTGTGGTAAATAAGTTAAATCAACATGACCATCAGATGATTTTACCATTAGTTCATCCATGACCCCTTGCAGATACCTTTAAGCTTTCACTCTCCTGTAGATACACCCCTTTTGCCAATGCCCAAAATGCAAACTCCCAGCTTCAAAACAACCCATAACCAGTTGAAAAAGCAATGGAGGGTGTCACAATGGGTTTGTCTTCTTTATTCAATCTATGACTCAAGGGATAAGACAAAGACAAATGACTAACAACTACATTTAAATTACTGATTACTAATAGATTGCTAATAAATTAGGACACTTTTCACTAATTTTCCTCCAAAAATGATTTTTTTTCTCAAGTATGCTCCAATAACAAACTAATGTTGGACAGATGTTAATTTCTATATAATCAAATGTGAGTAATGAATGAATTAGATGTAATGTACTTATATCATGCGTCATTGTCTGAGTATGACATTGTAGTCATATTGCACAGGCCCACACCCTGGCTGAAGCAGTAACAGCACACAGTTAAAAAAAGAAAAAGAAAAGAAAAAGCTGTTTCATCTTGGCCCACATTATCATCTATCAAGAACCCAAAAATAGAGGTGTGGGGCAGAGGATGCTGCTAAATCAGTGATTTGATCTTTAATAATGGTCACAACCATCTAAAAATCATTAGCCATTGAAACAGCTTAATATATCCAGTAATGAAAGGTGCTATCTCTCTCTCTTGGGCCCAAAATGACCTCACTTTGGGGACACGACTCTCTGAAATACCAATAGAAAAGCAGGCCTGCACTGAACTGCAGTCGTGTCACCATGCAACTCAAAAAGTACCACTTTAAATGAAGTAAAAACAGTATTTATGGTGTCGTCTATAAAGCTGACTGTAAAATAAACCACACAGGCTACGAACCCTTTTAATATCCCCTATCCCTTTACTCTGAAAATGTGTTCTTCCTAAAACCCTATCAAGTGTCACAGCATCCAGGAGATGGCACTGACACTCTAATCATAGCTCAGCACAAAAAAGAAAAAAACGTGATGCCAAAGCAGAATTTTATAAAGTGAACAGGAAAAACTGGAGCTTCATCCATCACTTGACTTTTAGAAGACAGCTCAAACATCATATCATATCAGTGAGTGAGTGTGTACTGTGAATACATCTACATAGACCAGGCTGCTACACAAACTGCTGACAACTGCTTTCACAACAAGGTAAAGATAAGACAAAGATGTCGCCAAAACCGAGATAAACATGAGTCTATGAGGCTGTGCTTCCTCTTTACAGGATGTAAACAACGAGTCTGATAAGATGAAATTCAGGAGTTGTTTAGTTTTTACTCAAACATTAAAAAAAAAAAAAATAGTGGGATTTGTGCATTCACTGTCAAGTCTCACCAGTTCCACAGCTCAGACGTATCCCTCCTAGGACGTACGTCTTTAAGCCTTCACGCTGCCAAACAGTCAGCTCCGCACAGGCCTCTTTCAGATCGCTGGTGTGGAAGCCGTCGTACACCATGGTGTGGTTGTAGGTCGGGCTGATACTGCGCTTTACCACCCGCGTCTTCTGTCCACTCTGCTGACTTGCATCTGGGAGTATGTAGCTTGAAGAAATTTGAGAACAGGCAAGTTAAAGTCACACTTAGAGCTAAAATACTGTCAAAAATTTGGAAACACCCAGTTTTTTACTGTTTTTGAGAGACATGCATCTTTTTTTATACAGTCACGGAAAAAATTATTAGACCATCAAGTCATCAAAAACAATGGTTATGCAATCAAGTCCTAACTCCTGTGTGTATCATGTGACTAAAACAGACAGAAAAGAAAACATGGAATGCCTAAAAGCACTGTTTTTGTCAGTACAATACCATAGATACTGATGTAAGAACTGAAGTGATTTTGGTTATTATCAAGAAAACATAGAAAATGAAATAAATATCAGCTCTAAAATTAAACTACTATGAGCTGTTTTATCACTATATTTGTCCAAACAAATGTACATTTACTTGTAACAGACATTATAATGAACAAAAAATTGAAGAAAACTTGGGGTGGTCTAATAATTTTTTCTGCACCTGTATACAACCATCTAGGTAATTTAATAGTGTGAAGATTCCATTTGACTGAACAAAAACACATAATCTGGCCAAAATAAAAGTTCCACTCTGTAATATTATGTTGGATCACTTTTAATTTTGATGCATGCCTTGACCTTGGTGTCATCTTGATATGTTTATGTAAACACAACATTTAATTCCATCATGTTTTGAACACATAACATTGTTGAACCCAGACCTGATCAACCGAAGAAACCCCAGATCATAACACTGCCCCCACAGGCTTGTACTGTAGGCACTAGGCCTGATGGGTAATCACTTCATCTGCCTCTCTTCTTACCCTGATGCACCCAACACTCTGGAACAGAATCAGCCTGGACTCATCAAATCATGTGATGTTTATCTACTCAAAGACAGTCCATTCTTTATGTTCTTTGTCAAACTGAAGGTTATTTAACAATGAAAACCTACCACTGCATCAGTTTGGGATAAAGAAATTGTTGCAGTTGATGCATATTAATCACTGCAGTAATTATCCAAGTGAAGGATCTTCACTATTTGTTTAGTTAAGTACAGCTGGGTCCATATTTTTGGCCAGGCTGTGTATAATTGCACAGATATTGATATAAAAACAGTTCAAGTTCATTTCCATCCAACAGTCCTCCACTCATACCCTCATACCTATTGCAGTTTTACACAGTCTTTGCATCTAGACAATTTGTTTCTCCAAACTTTCAGCTAGAATACATTTGTATGTCTAATGTAAAACTTGCCAAAACTCAATCCACTTCATCACAGAGGAGTTCAATTGGATTTAGGTGAGGTGATATGATAGATAACACTCCAGCTGACTGTTTTCTCTCCAAATAACCCACACAGAGCTTGGATGTGTGGTTCAGGTCACTGTTTGGTTGTCAAGTTGATGCGGAGTATGAAACTTAACCATGCTTTATATTCTGACTTGTATCAATGCTGAATTATCAAACTGTTTTTCCTAGTTTCTCATGCATCAGTACACTCAGTCACAGTTTCAGGCTATTTAACCTATACCCATATAATGAGTTAGTGTGTTCTCCCAACCCTTTTGTAAAAAGAAACTTGTGAAGTGGAATATGACAAGGCTATGTGCATTTCATACTAGATCTACTATTATTGCCTAAGGTGAATTTTTCTACATAATACACATGGAAGACATTTAGTTTATTTAATATTAACATTAATATTTATTACATAGTAACATTCATAAAAATGCTCTCATAATCATTGTCATTTCCTGAGCATGAGTTTGTATATAATAAGAAATAATTACAATAAACGGGGTACTGTTCACAGCGTGTGACATGTTGTCATGTCTTGTTTTACAATAGCCTGGAATAGATATCCAAACAATGGCTCTAGTCTTTAAAGTTTTTAATCAACATCATGGATTCTTTTAGCCACTCGGGAGCAGGAAAGATGAGGGACATTTCATTTGGTTGTGGTTTGCAACTTCACCACTATATGGCACTAAGGCGTTGTCACAGCTGAAGGTCCAAACCTAGGTTCATGTTTTTTACTCTGTATATAATTGGATATGCCTGAAACCAACATTTGTTCAGTTTGCTCTGGACCAAGACCACTTATGATTGGACCAGAAGTTTGGATAGTGGATGTTTTCACACTCAGTTTTGATTTGGATCTAAAATAAAAGGCCCATAGTCCTGACCACAAGATCTAGGTGTGAAAACACCCTAAATATTTCACTGTATTCCTTTAATATTGACTGAATGAGGATTTGGAGAATCCTACAAGTACAGGTACGCAGACAGAAATAAATAGAAGTTGTAGTTTTATACAGTGTATACCACCACCCTATACACTGATATACATATAATTATAATAATAAATATATTATTTATAATAATAAACAGAATAAAGAGCTGACCCACCATCTAACAAAGGAGTCTAAAGCTCCTCCTTTGTTGGTTAGCAGACCTTGAGCCTCCCGGAGCCAGATGTGAAGCTCTCCTGTCAGAGGCAGACCACCACCTTCACACACAAACACACAGAAAGCATGAGACACATGTGACTGAGGTATTACAGAACATCAGTTCACAGTGAGTGCCGTTTGACTCACCCTCAAATCCTTCTGGGATGAACTTGATAGATAGCATGATGGTCCCCCGGCTACTGATTGAGTCTGGACTCAAATGAACCTGTGATGATGAAGGATGGCAGGGAAAAATGAAAAAGATAGAGGCAGTGGAAAGGACAAAGGCAGATAAAGTATAAGGGAAGCAGGCAGAAGTGTTGAAGAAGGAAAAGATTAAGGTTACATAAACCCTTAGTTGAAATTCACAGCATGTCTTCCTCTCCCTTCAGCTCTCCCAGACACCAGAGACACCCCTCCCTGTGTTCTGTGTCTTCAACAAGGCTGCCAAAACTGCTGCCGCACTCACTCTCAGATATGAAACAAAGGGAGGTGCGTGCATCTTACTCCTTCGATAAATATTTGTCTGGGAGTATACAAACACAGACATTTATGTGTCTGTACGAGTAAATATCAGCATTCGAGTCTTTCCTTACCCTTGGCTGCAGATCCTGCCACAGAGGCTGCGTGCAGGTCCAGTCCCAGACCGCCAGAGCCACCTCCACCTCCCCCAGGAATATGTTCCGCCCGAGGGGCTCAGCATGCCACACAGACAGGTTTAAGGTCCGGCTCCTCAGCTCCCCAATACGCACCTTATACTACAAAAAAGAAATTTCATAACAAAATGAAAATGTTAGATAGTGAACACAATTTTTTGATTTATTAAAAAGTGATGTTCAGGACTGGAGGAGGAAGTGGATTCTGTTGGGTGTCTGTGAACTGGGTTATCACAAGTCTGGTTTAGATCAGCTCTAAATGTAAAGGGTCATGGGATAATTTTTGTTATGATGCAACATTACATGAATAAAATTTGATAGACTGATTGTTGCAGGACAAATAGCAGAAAAGTGAAGGACAATGAGGCAGATGAGGGATTACTGATGATCTACTAATGTAATGTGTATATGACAGTTTCTCACTCGAAGTGTTTGATCATAGACTGGGTTTTGCGTCTTCTTCTTCACTGAAGTTTTCTTCTTACTTTGACTTGACTTGTCCGGCAGGAGATAGGTTTTTACGTATCTGTCAAACACAGACACATTATTAGATTCATTTGTATGTGACTCATCTCTATCTCATGGACTCCCATGCACTGACACTTACGGGTCTGAACGGTTCTTTCTTGCTGCAGCTATGTCCTCACATCTATACACTTTGACCTGCAGCTCCTCCCTCTGGGTGTCATAAACCAATGAAAATTGAATCCGGCCCCTCACTTCCACCACTCCGAAGTCCCCGGTGCTGAACAGACTCATCATGCTCCCGCTAAGCTAAAACACGAACACATACGCAGAACAGTAATCAGGTCCTACGTCACTGTCCTGAGCTGAGTCATCTTACGTCGTCAGAAAGGCAGTTAATTTAAAGTCTGTGTACCGTGTAGCTGGAGTGAAGGCTGCCGGTAGAGCTGCTGGTTTTCAAAGACGTCCGATTTGCCTCTGTCACGCTGCTGTTCATGGAGTCAGCATCCTCAGTGTGACCATCACCATCCTCCTGCATACACAGACAATGGATCACACACTGATTTCGGAAATAGAACCAGATATAGCAACACCAAATACATGATGGCTTTGAAAACTTAAAAAAATGTGGCTTTGTGTCTATGGACAGCAGGATGAAAAGCAAATAATTTTAATTAAAAGCATAATTATTTGTGATTGTGTGCTATAATCACCTCAGATTCCTCTGGGTGGCCATTACTTCTCGTTTCACACTCTAAAGCAGAAGTATGAGTTAACAATAAGTGGCAGCTAGAACAGAACAGGTAGGGTAAGGGGAAACAGCCATACCTTTGGATGATGAGGAACTAGTACCGTGTTCTGTAACCTGGAAATGGCAATAGTTTACAAATACATAGAAAAGCAATTACTTGGAGACCATTTTCCGCCCTGAGGAAAAACTAGCATGCACACACAGACCTTTATTGTGGGAGTTTTTGTTCTGGGTGAGGGTGTAGGTTTGAATCCCTCTGGACTCCTAAGAAAACAAATAAGAAATTGGAAATGCAGTTGGACACAAATGTTACAGCTAGTGTAATTAACTTTCTGGAACATGTTCTCACTAACCCCCTTCTCTCCTCTCCCTCCTCCTCTTCCTCCTCCTCACTCTCCTTTAGTCTTCTCTCTGCCTCTGGAGAGGTATTGTTGTACTGAGAAGGCACGGTTTCCTCCGTTTCACCATTGAACAATCCGATCAGGGGCACATCTGTTACTATGGCAACAACCATAGAATATCACTGGGATATCCCCGCAACCGCAGATAAGCAGCTGACCAAGTTAGCAGCAGTGGATTACAGAAGCTCTACCTTTGCTCTTTGGCTTCCTGCGGCGCATGGTGGCGTGGACAAGGTCACAGCCGGACGTCCGGGTCTGATGGCGTTTGCTGCGCTCATCACTGAACCATGCACCCGACAGAGAGCGAAGACGAGCCTTGTCTGTCACTGTCTCCTGGAGGACCCTACAGGGTTGACACAGGAGAAAATTCAACAGAAAATAGTCACAACATCACAAGCAACACCGAGGGGTTTATAATTACCGTACTATTTGAGTTGATTACTGAGCAAACAAAAGGCCAAAAAATAAGGTGAATATGAGCTAAAACAGCACATAATAGAATATACCATGAACATATTTTTCAAACATCACTAGCATGCGTTACATGTATACTGAAATAAATAGTGAAAAAGAGGATACCATGTATGTATACCATGAATGATTAAAACTTACTGTTGAGATTTGGAGCTACCCTATGTGTTTTTAAAGCAGAGGTTCTCTGTGCTAAAGAGTCAGTGGTCTTAAGGCAGAATTAACTTCATTATTTGACTTCACCTCCGCAAATGTCACAAAAAGACTTAATCCAACCAGAATTTTCAGTAAGCATGTTCCCATGCTGATGTGTTTTCATGTCTGTGTCAGATAGATAGATAGATAGATAGATAGATAGATAGATAGATAGATAGATAGATAGATAGATAGATAGATAGATAGATAAAAGGTCTAGTTTGTGATATTTAGTGCCATCTAGCAAATCACAACCAACTAAACCCCGCTCACGCTTTCCAAATTTCCCCCAAAAACTATTGTTATTTTCACTTGATTAAATGCCACTGAAAGCAATTAATCGTGAATATTAAATTACATTTCTACAATTACATTCTCTTAAGTCCCCTAGAATTATACTGGAATTAATTAAAATGACAAAACAGAACCGACAACTAAAGGCATACGTAGTCACCTCTGACCTTACACGTCCTTCATCACGACGACGCAAGTCCAAATCTCGCTGTAACACCTTCAGGATGGCAGATTGTTCCTCTTCTGTCAAGTGGTTCAAGTCAAGAGAGTCCTCCACCTCTTCTTCCATCTCTGAGTAAGAAGCACAACTGCAGTCCATACTCAAGCAATTACTGCTAAGTAATATCTAGACTGTAGCAGGTGATGTTTATTGTTGTGTCACTAAATAACAATTACACTAAAGAACATGATCAAAAATGACTGCACCTTTTAGCAGAACACGCTAGAAGAAGTTGTTTCTTGCTACATGTTTTTATTATGCACAATTACACCATATTGGTACTGTAGGTGTTACACTGGGAACATTTCGCATGTGTACTTTGAAATCCTGTGTCCTCGGGTCGTTCTGACACCTCTGTGGGGTAAGCACACAAGCTGTGTCAGCTTGGCTATTTTTGTCTGCGTCTGACTTTCATCTCCTCCTGCAAAAAGCCTCCGCTGTACGCTAATAAAATAACAAAACAGCTTAATAAACATTATTAATGCCATTTTAGCAGCCAAGATCAGGCCTGAAACTATCACACATGAGGTATAAAGGTAAGGTAACAAGTATACATAAATTAAACTAAAATTTTCATTTTGAACGTTCAAACAAATTCAAACAATCGGATACAGTCCCACCCACACCCACTATGAAAGCAGTGAAAAACCTGAATTAGTATAGCTTGGCATGATCAACTACAGGCAAGCTGTCTCTAGGAGGGAAAATATAATAAAAAAATAAATAACATCTTAATCATTAAATAGGAGTTCAGAATGTCTAATTCTGCAGGCGCACAATCTATCAGTCACAAATATCAATTACAGTGTGACATGCCTGACAACATAGCCTTCTATTAGATCTAAAATCCAATAAATAGAGCAATAATTTAAATATGGACCAAGGAAATGTATAGCACTCTGAACATGAGTCCTGAAAAAAATGTGTGAGTTACCCAAGGAGCAAGAGATCCTTGCCCCTTGGGTTAAAGGATGTTAATGGAGGTCCATACTATAGATTGTATATAGCCTCCTGAGACCCAGAAAAGTGACAGTTTTAGTTTTCTTACATTAAACAATTATCTTGATTGGAACCCCTGTGACCCAAGTGAGGATAAAATGGGTACAGAAGATGGATGGATGGATGGATGGATGGATGGATGGATGGATGGATGGATGGATGG
>JAQQZY010000003.1:7044703-7064751 GCA_030068375.1 Ostorhinchus rueppellii | reverse complement strand
TGTGTGTGTGTGTGTGTGTGTGTGTGTGTGTGTGTGTGTGTGTGTGTGTGTGTGTGTGTGTGTGTGTGTGTGAGGGTGTGTGTGCGTGTGTGTGCGTGTGTGTGTGTGCGTGTGTGTGTGTGAGGGTGTGTGTGCGTGTGTGTCGGCGTTCCTTTGAAGCCCAATCGGATATTCTGTGGGACTGGCAAACACGATTTCCTCCTCCACTAATAATCCCCATAAATGTATTTATTTAAAAGTGACAAATTAATAATGCTGCAATAGCCAGCTGTGAGCAATGAGAGGACTTATTTACAGAGGAGAGTGGGTATGGTTGTAAAATAGGGCTGGTTAGAACACATTACCTATCCAGACAGTTTGGGATTAGTTAGGAGTCATGTGATCAGTTCAGTAGTTTTCCTCTTCTTCAATAATACATGGTGGATATCTAGGCTATAAACAGTCATGCAGATGCTGTAGAGAGAAAAAAAACTGTGTACATTTGTACATTTTCTGTTTAAGACTATAATATTTTTGTATTTCTTGAAGCATTGTTCTTCTTCTTCTTGTTTTTCTTCTTGTTCTTCTGCTTATTATTGTTGTTGTTTTTGCTGAAATCCCAATGTGATGCTGTTTTTTGATAAAAGAAAAAAGTGTTTCAACACTCCATTGTAAATGAAGCAATGAGATGCTACAAACACATCCTGGCCCACAAAGCATGTGACAGAACATCAGCGGTGTCATTTTAACCCATGCATGAATTATGAGAACCTTAGTCGATAATTTTTACTTGAGTGAATTTATTCCTCTTCAGGCATGAAAAAAAAAAAAAACAATGCAATTGGAAAATTTTTATGAACCTATTTTTCATAGTTACAAAAATGTCCACTCACCTGGACCTCATGCATTTAATTTCTGAAGCAAAGAAACATATTCAAAACCATCATCAGAAAGTGATATACCGCATGAAACTTTGTGGGCTGTGGACTGTGGGCTTTATCAACAGAATGCACTGGTTCACTTTCACTTTTAGGCTTTTTTTATTATACTGAGCTTTTATGTATATTAATGGAAACAGGAGACCATTGTAGAGTGGATCACTGGTGCATGCACTTGTATATATCTGCCATGCTGTTTGCTTACCAATCAGTACTAATTAGGTGAAATAGGATCATTTCCCACGGCTCACCTGATGACTTCTCACGGCACCCTAATGTGCTACGGCACGCCGGTTGGGAACACTGCATTAGTGGACACAGTTTAACTTCACTTTCCAAAGGGTTATAAAGGCAATATTCTCCAAACCACATGAGAGCAGTTTCTATAGACGCTAAGCAATACAATAAAAAAGTAACATCTTAGTTTTAGAACTGTGAGTGCTCTATGATCTCATAAAGTTAATCTCTTAAGACCCAGCTATGTGGCTTTATTTTTAAAAAAAATTAAACAAATGACCCAAAAAAATTAAAATAAAACCTGTCCACCGCAAAGGACATTCTATTAAAAAAAAGGTTGCATCGTGAAGTTTCCAGTATAGGCAATTATTTAATTATAAAAAGCCTAAACTTGTATTTTACTGGGTCTCAGGAGGTTAAATAAATTTTTAATAAAACCATATAAAAAAAATCAAAAGGTATTTCAACTTAAGCCTAATTTTGAGTTATAAAATCAGTCTAAAAAAAAATCTAGATACTATTTTTTCATAATTCGTGCATGAAAAGGTTAAAATAGATTTCACCACAGCACTGGTAGTACTGGTACATATGTCTTCCTCCAAATGTGTTGGTAATGACTGTAGTCTTCCACAGGCAAACACTGACATATACAAATACATGACCTAGATTTAATGTTTCAGGTGCATGCTCAGTACACCACCAACGCCATCATTCATTTTGTTCTGTTCATATAAATACACACAAAGCAGAGTTTTAAGTTTCAATGACCTAAAATGATATTTTTAGGTGTGAATAAGCGGCCAAAACATAGAGGGGGGAAAATCATTATAATATCCATATCAATGGACTAGATATAAAACAGCATTAACAGTTTCCAAAAGTCTTGTTTCTGGGAGACTAAAATATCAGCGCAGTTTGGATACAGGAATAAAGTTAGATTTCAAACAAAAATATATTAACAACCAAAAAGCAAAGAGGCAATAAGGAATGTTCAAAGAGTAAGTCTAGTGCAAAGTACTACCTGAGGACACCATTCTCACATTTTGTGTTTTGACCCAGTTTAGTGAATACCGCTTATTTATTCATGTATTCATTTATTTGTTTATTTCCCTACAAATGCTGTTTAGTTTCGATGTATTCTGTCACAGAATGTGGCAGGAAAATTGTTTCAATTATACCCCATCTTCCCTCCATGAATATGACTTAACATAAAGTACAAGGACAATATGAATTTTTACCACACAGTCCTTTAGATAAATAGACTGAAACATATTAACGAATTTATGTACTTTCATTTTTTTGTCATTAAAATTTGTATTCATTTTCTACACAATTTGTCATACAAACAGTAATAAAACACAGAAACAACAGGCAGCTACACAGAACCCTGACAGCATCCCCCGATTAATAAATAAGACACAATAAAACAATCTACATACAATACAATGCCTATATCCTGTCTAGGAGTTTATATCAATACTGTATTCAAAATCCATCCATGTTTGGCTGGTTTTATATATATATATATATATATATATATATATTACCTATCTTTTAAATGATTGTCTGTGACATCCACGGAGCTTTCCCACTTACATGCTGTTTACTGTCTGATGATGTATGCCTATACTTCTGTAAATCGGGGGACACTCGGGCAGAAGGTTTTCAGGTTAAAAGGACAGGTGGAGATGAATAACTACAAAGATGCTGGATAATACGGTCGACATTTCTGAAGGTGACAAGTGTTGCTTTTCAGATTCTCCTGATGACGTCAAAGGAGGAAGCGTGTCCTAATATGGCTCGAGGACGATGCGATTCCCGTCCGGCACAGTTAACGCGTTGATATGCACGGCCACGCAGACAGAGCAGCCCATCTTGCAGCACCCACGCTCACTATGAAACGGGGGAAGCCACGAATTCCCTCGCTCGCCTTCTGCTATTATATCACTCTGAGGCATTGTGTTCCTGTGAAATGTCGTGTCGATAGAGAATAATTCACTTGAAGGAAACCCCTAAGCATACAAATTAATAGACACACATTAAACCCTCTATCAAACACGTCTTTTATAGAATAAATGATCTATAAATGAATAGATCTCCAAATTCTTATATGATTGAATCATCTGTGCAGCTTCCCTGCAGACAAAATCCTAGCTCTAAACACATGTGAAAGCTTTTATTTTTAGCTGGTGTTGTAACTGTGCCAGATATGCGGTGCATTTTAATAACTCTGTCCGTCTGTTTGAGCTTTTCTAGTATGAGACTGAATTCATTATCACATTTTGGCTATTGATTCTGCTACTCTTTGGCAGCATCTTCACACATGAATCATTTGGCTGCTATTAAAATCAATGCCAACTCCACAGCAGTACTGATAATAATACCTGGACTGCTAATAATGATTCCAAGCAAATATATACCAGCACATATACAAGAACAGTTTGATCAGAAGTGTCCTTATGGGTTCATTTGGTTGATAGTTTTCAGTGTTAGAGGCTAGACTTTGTAACGCCGTTTACACTGGTGTGTGTTTAATGTCCCAGATAGCCATGGCAATAAAGCAAACCCCACCAAACGGATGTACCACCAAGGAATGCAGTAGCCCCTGAGAATTACAGTGATCACCCTGTGCATTTTCTGCGGTAACAACTCGGAGTGTCTGTTATGAAAGGGGTGTGTTGATGCAGGCTCGGGAAATCAGGCCGAGTCACTGTGGTGCGTTTCAGCACCGCGGACAGCTCCCCTCACCTCAGCCCCGCCCCCTCCCGCGCGAGACAGTACCATCTTCCCCATTCATTCTGCTTTTTATTGAGAATATGGGAATGTGTGTGAGAGGGGTTAGAGGTGGTGGTGGTGGTGTGTGTGTGTGTGTGGGGGGGGGGGGGGGGGGGGTTGTTGGTCCGTCTATACCTGCGCTCGTTATTTACGAGAAATGAGAGCAATTGTGAACGAACCGCAGTGGGAGGGGCGCCAGAGATGCCGCATTTTTCTGAATGAAATTACTCCCCATACAGGCCCCCCCTCCCCTCCCTGTACTCTCCCCGCATCCTCGAAGTTGGGCTCTGATTGGTCCAGATCCCCATTCACTGACGTCACACGAGCTCTCTTGTGGGTGAGTCCGCGCGCCAGAGCATCCATTCTGCCTTCTGTGAGCGCTCTGACGAGACTGAAGAAAAGGACGCAAAGTGGTACTTTGATGAGGACCAGAGGAACACGGACCGGTGTCAGGCACAGGGGCTGCTCTGCGTATTTAAGCCAGTTTGGAGCATCACAGCGGCCAGGCCTGATATCATCTGCAAAACCTGGATCGGATCTTAAAACCTTACTGAAGATCATCGCGTCAAACTGCAAACCAGCAAAGAAATCGTATTGACAAGGTAAGATGAATAATCTGGTGTATGCATGCATGTGTGTGCGTGTGTGAGTGAGTGTGTGTATGTGCACTGTGAGCTTGTTTGCGTGTCTATGTGTGCGTGATTGTGTTGGGGACATCCTCAACTGGTGCAATGAACCCGCACGTATTACACAACAGGGTCTCCCGCAGAAGGAGCTGGGATATACCTCCTCAAGTCTGAGATGCATCAAAAGGAAGAGAATGTAATGATCTAAAAATAAATCGTAAAATAACTTAAAAGGAACCAGAAGAACATCATGACATGTACTAAAGAACAAACAGATAACACCGTCCTGCAACAGCCCGATCCAACATTTTGAGTATAGTTAGTCTGCAAGGTTTTTATTTGAAGACACGCTGTTCTGCAGGGTACAGAACGTGTTCATATTTGGATCTAATGATGCATTCAAACACGAGGACGTTTGAACTGTTATCCAGAGCGGAATATTTTTAAGCATTTGCTCAGATGTGTTTGGCTGCTGCTGCATTAAGGTTCGTGTTGATTAACTCAGATTTGTTTTGCGCGACGTCCCGCAGATTGTGACGTCAGGGGCAGTTTTAGCGCACGTCTAAAAACTGGAGGCAAAACATCTGAATTATGAATGAAAAATGACCCTTTGAAAACAGGGTTGTTGTGTTTTTGTGTCGTTTTGGGTGCACAGTGGGCTGCAACGAAAAGAAAAGGAAAGAAAAAAGAAAGAAAGAAAGAAAGAAAGAAAGAAAGAAAGAAAGAAAGAAAGAAAGAAAGAAAGAAAGAAAGAAAGAAAGAACTCTTTTTTAGGAGCCAGAAATCTTGAAAATGATCCACAAATGAAGCAGCAGGCCTTTGAATTCAAAGAAAGAAAGATTTGATAGCATGAGGCTGTTAGCATCCTACCACTCAACACCAAACTAAGACAGCTCATATTCAGCTCAACCTTCAAAGAATCCAAATGCACTTTATACTTTGACAAATTCAATCATATCAACAAATTGTCAGTCTGTAAAATTAAGTTACTGTTTGTCATAAACAGCTGAATTTACAAAGCAATAAGTGCACATTTTATTACTACCAATAAAAAGCACATTGAGTTCTTGGTAAATGAGTTATTCTAGTATATTTTGTAGTTTCTGTTTCTCCAAAGTGCAGGAAAGTGCAGTATGAGAACGAGAAATGCCCTAATGCCATTAACTGCACTAATAGTGTTCATCTTATTTCATTTATCTCAACTGAATTAGATTACCAGACTAAAACATTTGCAGTTTCATTCCATTAAGTGCTCTTCTGCCCTGCCTGAGGCCACAAGCAGCTTCCAGGACCTCCAGAGGCTGAAACGTTACTGGTCACCAAAGAGCTGCTAATGGACAGAGGGGGTTCTGTTAATGACCCATCCCAGCTAATGGCATCTCTCCCATGTTTTCTTTCCCCTCTTAGGTTGTGAATCTAGGAATACTGACCAACCATGATCCTGAACGCCTCTGACCCGGGTTGGGAGGAGTCCTCAGGTGCAGACCCCTTCTTCCCTTCAGACCAACTGGAAAGCCCTTCTCCATATCAGCTCCCACCCCTCACCGTGTGGGGAGTGGCCTTGTGTGTTTCAGGGACACTCATCGCCACAGAGAACGCAATAGTGGTCACCACCATCTTGGCCACCCCATCACTGCGTGCGCCTGTTTTTCTGCTGTTGGCTAGCCTTGGACTTGCTGACCTCCTAGCAGGTGTGGCGCTCATCCTGCACTTCCTCTTCCTGTTCTGCGTGGAGCCCAGTGATTGGTCTGAATTGCTGACCTCAGGACTGCTGGTGACATCACTGACTGCCTCTCTCTGTAGCCTGATGGGTGTTGCCCTGGACCGCTACCTGTCTCTAAGCCATGCCCTCACCTATGGCTCAAGTCAATCACGCCACCGTGCTGCCATCCTCCTGCTGCTGGTCTGGGTGGGGGCCTGTGTCATCGGGGCGGTGCCTGCAATGGGGTGGCACTGTCTAGGAGAGCCCGATTCCTGCTCTGTGGCCAGACCTCTGACCAGAACATACCTCTCCCTCTTATGTGGTGGCTTCCTAGTGGTTGTCATGGTAACCTTACAATTGTACGCTGGGATCTGTCAGGTGGCGAGGCGACACGCTCACGCCATCGCTACCCAGAGGCACTTCCTGCCAGCCAATCAATCATATGCAAACAAACATGTGAGTGGCAGGGGCTTCTCTCGGCTGATCCTGGTCCTCAGCGTGTTCGTGGGCTGCTGGATGCCTTTCTCACTCTGGGGGCTGCTGGGTGACGCATCCAGCCCTCCTCTTTACACCTATGCCACTTTGGTGCCAGCAGCAGGAAGTTCTCTGCTGAACCCAATCCTCTACAGTCTGAGAAACAAAGACATTCGCAAGGTGCTGCTCCAGGCCTGCTGCCCCCACAGATACACACACAACACACACATACACTACCCAGTTGATGTGTAGACTGCCAAACCTCGCCAGACTCAAACTATCACACGATCTATGCCAGATTTTTTTTTTGTCTGAAAGTCAGGACACACACATATCTGCACTGACAGAACATGAAGTCTCACACATACACATACTTGACTCCCACACTTCAGGAGAAATCCTTCCACAAATCAGAATGTACTGGACTGTCCTGGCTGGCAGCCATCTTGGAACGGCTCTCCTGCTGCTGCCACAAAGACTTAATGTACTGTTTTACGTGTTCTTTGTGCCTCATCCTCAGTAAATTGTAGCTCCACTGGATCCGCAGAAGGAAACAATCACAAGGATGCTATACGTGGCCACTCATAAGAAGTGGATTTAATGACCATTGGCACTTTAAGATAGGAGAAGGGACGGGCTATAAATGCAAGCCTGGACTTTGTACTGACATCAGTGATCCAAAGCCCAATTTTATTTACTTGAAAGTCTGGAAAAAGCAGTGTTGTAGATCTTTGAGATTCTATTTTGCACATACTTTTAAAGGCACTTTGAACGGTACTGACCATATGTTCATGTTGCACAACGTTTTTGAAATGAATGAATATTTTATACTGATGAATAATAAATATGCTTTTTTCTACTACGTGATGTCAGCATTCTTGTCTTCTCTTCTTCAACTCATTTAGGTACAGACCGGTGCTCTCTGTTCCTGCAATCTAAATTATTTGGTGGATTATCACTGCATCCAGTGCATCCTTTTAAAATCTACAAAGCAGTCTTGGCATAGGCATGGGTAATTATGCAAGAGGTTTTTCACTCCTCCTACTCAATTTTTAGAACTTTTTAGCCAGTCCATTCATTTTCACACTCCCTACACAGACAACAAACTGCTGACATAAAAGGAGTTGTGGATGAAAACACAAGGAGGCTTTTGCCAAGTCTTGGAGTTCTTGGGAACTTCTTGTTTAACACACACAGCACAAAGCATACTAACTGTTAAACCACCATTACAGAAATAAATCTCAACAATCACTGTCATTCGCTCGATCTTTATTGGAATAACTAGAATCATTTGGGAATTTAAGGTAGAAGAGGCAAAGCTTCGGCCAAACATGTTTTGTGATTGTGCTTTAACACAAGAAGATTTCAAATAAAAATGGCACCTGAAAACATCCACACTAAACATCACATCAGTCAGTTCTACATTTCACTCATCGATGGCAGCTGATATTGTTTGGGAAGAAGCTGATCAGTGACAAATATGGATTACAAAGTGCAATCTGATACCAAAATGCACTATAAAGGAAAAAAGGCACTTAACAGGCAGCAGAAGGCAACAAAGCTGCCCGATTCTACAGTATACAGAGCACAGTGATAAAAGCCTGCAAGCCTAATTCATGCCGAGGATGACTGAAAATTAAAAACTGCAGAGAGAGGAATGCACAGCAGAGACCAAACACAGTGCAGAGTGAATCATGGTATTTCTGTTGAATGTCTGCATATGTTCAGTACAGTGATCTCATCAAACACCCCAGGTGTCTGATGCGAGTCAATACATCCACATCACACTGAATATACACTGATGAAGCAATAACCATGTCTTATCCACAAGTCAACTGTTCCCATGGCAACCGCATTATAAAACAATTATTTAATACAAAAAGGAAGATAAAGTGGCAAAATGTGTGCTTTAAGATTCGAAAGAGTTGTATGCGTTTTAGGGAAGATGATCCATATGCAATAAAAACCATCAATTTGACATCTATATCATATACTCAATAAATGAGTGAAAATGCTTTGACAACAAGAGCTTACATACAAATACTGTATAAGAAAGAAGATGAGTGCAATTGGGTATTTTCTCTCCATGCTCCTTAGTAACAGAGTGACATTTTTATATCTGACATAACATGTGCTAGGTCATATCAAAGCACAGCTGATAGTCGTACATCCTTAAAGTAAAGGTGTTTTCACCCCTGAAAGTCTGAACCAAGGTTCATGTTTTTTGTTTTGCATTGCATACATTTGGTCCGGGTAGTTTAACTTTCACACAGCAACTTTAAAGCTTTCAGCTGACTCCAAGTGAGTTTTGATCCAGCCGATTTGATCTGTATGTTCAACTGGCATTTAAAAAAGTGGAAATGCCAAAAATTCAGAGTACAACAAAGTTTTTATGCTTGATAAAGGTGTAAAAGTTGGTGTTATAGCTAAAGGTAATTGTGTATAAGAGCAGGTTGCACCAGACTTCATGATGAGAATGCAACATGCAATGAATTAATGCATGAAAACAAAAAGAAATGCCAAATTAAATAGAAAATAGAAATGAATCACCATGTATGAGGAACTGACAAACAGATGCTGTGAAAACCTTTGTAAGAGATTGAGATCTTTTCAGATCCAGACCAGTGGTTTAGTTTATGGGACAAAAGCCAAAGCAGGTTCAGAATTTTGTCAACGAAAAAAAAACAAGAAACCCTCTGATTTATCAGCCCCTCCATCAGTTGCTTAGGTAATACATTATTGTATGAAACACCAACTAGAAAAGTTTGAATCCACAATGATGGTAATGAGGAAGCAACTGTTAATATTTGCACAATAAACGTCAATGCAGATAAGCATAAATTTGCATTTTCTTTTGACAGTTTTGAAAATGTGGTTAAAATCTGTGACTCATTTGGATGGAAATCTGCCTATTGGTTGTTTTATAGACAGACTGTATCTAACATCTTCTTGTTGTTTTTCTTCTTGTGTTCTTTGCATAGATAGCCTGGTCTAACTTCATACAATTGGTCCTGAAAGTCTGAATCTTCAAAGAAGTGTTTTGAGCATGTAACAGACTAGAACCACAGTTCAGTTTGATCAAAAGTTTCTTCTGTGGTCTTTGGTCACAGACTTCAGACTAGGTGTCTGGTCTGGGGGAGGTTTCACACCGATAGATTTAGTTTTGATCAAACTTTAAATATGAATTTCCAGACTAAATGAGGTAGGTGTGAAAGCTCCCTGACATGGACCGATCAGATGATGGTGTGTGTATATGCGCAAGCTCAGCAGTCGTGCATGACACACTCCGCTCTCACATCAATAACAGCTATGTGCTTTCCAATAATGGCCATGGAAAATGGAATTATGACCAAGAAAAACACTCATCTTTGGACTTCTGCACCTCTAATCTGAATATGTTTGGATAAATACAAATAAATGAGTCAATGCATGTGACTGATAATAGGTCACATTAACATACCACACATACGAAATATGGACCTCTGCTTGAAAGGAATTTGAAAATGAGGAGAAACTAGGTTGTTGAAGGTGGAGGTGGTAATGAGGGTGGGAGAAAAGGCGTGATGATCAATCGGACCAGTCGTCGTCATCAAATTCTGAGGAGTCGTCCTCGCTGTCGCTGCACTCCACAGCAATACGACGAGATAGGATGGCGGCCACATCATTGCCAGTGTGATCCCTCTTCTCCTGCTCCCGCTGTGCCTCCACCTTCCGCAGGTTGAACCCTGTGACAAAGAAAGTGAATTAGAGATGTAATGACAGGAAAATTTAATATCATGGATATTGTGACTAAAATTATCATTATTATCACCTGAAATGTGCTCAACATGTTAAAAAACTGCTTAAACACACACTGAAATAATCTAACCAAGTTGTATTTTGGGGGGGAAAAAAACCAAAAACAAAACACACAATGTACTTTCTATTGCCAGAAATATAAAATATTAACATGTAAACATCAAACATACAAACGTACATTAAAGATGGGCCCTTATGGCCCTAAGAGATATCTGCACTAATGGTGGGAATTGATAGGATTTTATCGATATTAGTGCCATTGCTGTTGACCAGGGAGGTCACGAGTACAAGATCTGTGACCATCAAAACAGACCAGTTCACTGGCAGTTGAACAGCCTCAACCAGGAACAGCAATATTAAACTATAGTTTTAGTTTATTTTTCAGAGAGAGAGAAATGTATGGGATGGCGGTACGCACGGGCCGGGCCCGTGCACTTGGATGGACCCGGTCCATGCAGGAACCTGCTATTCATGAATCTCTGTAGTGCTGTTGGTGCAGGTGCCTTCAGCCATATTTTCAGAGGTCAAACACTGCAAACTGCACATGCACACCTCGTGTGCTGCTGCTTCTCCAGGAAATGAGCAGTGTCACAGTGAGTTGTCAAAGTGCAGTAATCAAACATAGTTTTAATGATAATTAGAATTTAAATGGTAATACTAACAGTCAGGAATTATACAACAGTTTATCGTTATACTGTATATTTCATTAGATTCCTACAGTGAATATAGCTACTATGATGTGAACATTACTGTGTTCTGTTCGTGAAGCGACATACTAGAGAATACAGTTGTGTAATACAGAAATCTGATTAAACCATGTTATCTTTTCAGTTAAGAGGAATCATTTATTGATATATTTTTATTTTGTTTAATTGTTTTTATATTAATACTTGTCCAGTATGTAAAGTGTCGCGTATATTGTGAGGGTAGCTTTCCACGCGAAAAACTGTCACTGAGAACATTACGGCTGTGTCTCCACTTGCATTCCTTTCCTTCTACATTTAACATTTTGCCTCCAAATGTGTTGACACTCACAGTAAATGTATAGCTGTCAATAGAGCCAAAACAGAAAAACCAACATTCTTAAAAGGAGAGAAGAATGTACTTGTTCAATTTGTTCAGACACAACCATGTCAAAAATCACACTATGTAAGTATAAAGCATACACAGATTAGTAAAATTAAAGTGCACATATGGAAGAATCTGAACTGAGTCTAACAGTGGTTATTGGTAGATAGAAGTCTAAAGTGTTTATAGTGAAGGTTTAACATATTTAAAGTGCTGCTGAGGGCCTTCTGTTATGCAACTTGCAATCAACACATGCTTTCAGTCACTGCTCTGTTTCACTGGGTACTGTGAAAGTGAGCAGCAAAATTGCTGGCACGCCACTGAACTCTCTCTATGTCCTGAATGAGGTCAGGATGAAGAAGACCCAATCAATTCAGGTTGATCTGAGCCATTCCCTGTGGAGAGAATTTATGTTCCTAACATCAGGATGCAGATGTACTCTGCCACAATTCAGTCATTTATTCTTGCTGCTATCAGCCTTGTGCTAGGACACACTGTAATTTGTTGGTGTGCTTGCTGTTTGGTTGATGTCTGTTTATTACTGCTGACTGAAGATCCCATTGTCTGTCTGGGATAGTAAAGATACCTTGAACCCATGCTAGGTTTGTTCAGAATGGAAGTTAAGTTTTCTTCTTAGATTCAGTCCACTATTTGTGGACCTTCTGATCTTGTAAAGAGCGTAAAGCCAGCTGTACATTGTACAATTTTGGGTTATTCCAGATGAAAGATGCGAAATGTAGTGGTCCTACATTAAAGTCTGAGAAAGCCAAAAAGACAGGTCTTGTCATGGTCTTGTGACCAAATGTAGTCTGGGATAAAACACTGATGGCATCGGAAACTGCCATCACCTGTGTTCTTCTACACAACTAATAAGAACAAGAGTAACAATCGATCACTGATCAAGGCTAACCTCAAAGTTTATTTGAAAAATTCTCATCCCATCCCTATGTTAACCTTTTTTCCTGATCTCTATTTTCCACATTTTGCTCCTCCTCTTTGAATATTTTCCAGTATGCATAAACATGACTAGCTCTCTAGCTTCATTGCTTATCCTGTAGTGGCTCAGATGGACATCATGCACTAATGTTTGATTTCTGTGCAGTGACTCACATCAAGGCATGAGTTTTAGTAGGTGTTACCATCGTACAGTCTGAATACATGTGGAAGCCAAATTTATTATAACTACAACACACACACTCTGGCTGACACTTCACAAAGTCTGAGGTTGTACACACAGACTTCCAAACGAATAAATGAGGAATCACTGCATGGTCACGTGGTTATGCTAGCACAGTCTGCTTCCTTTCCAGTCAGGACCGACTGAAGTTGTTTTGCTCTTCTTTACTTACAAAGAGGATCAGAAGTAGGTCGGCGGTGCAAGTAAAAATACAAGTACACTCTGAAAATGTTTCCTACGTTATTATTCAAAAAATCTCAAGTGTTATCTCAACTCTACCTTGTCGAATGGCCTGCAGCAGGTCACTGCGAGCGTCACCAGCAGGAGCTGGTTGGGGTTTGGGAGTAGAAGCAGGTGCCGAACTGCCACCAGACGGAGGAGCAGCAGGCCCATTGAGAGATGGAGGAGGAGGAGGCCCAGGTGGAGGTGGGGGAGGAGGTGGAGGCGGGGGACCACCACCTGCAGGCATGGGTGGTGGAGGAGGTGGAGAAACAGAGGACATAGAAGGTGGAGGAGGGGGGGCTGGTGGGGAGGGATAGGCAGAGGGAGAGGTGGACATCGGAGGAGGAGAAGGTGGTGCATCAAAACCAGGGGGTGGTGGGGGCACCCCAATCCCAGAGGACGGTGGAGGGGGAGGAGGTGCGGGTGGTGGAGAAAGGCTGGGGCGGGTGGTGGCTGGGGGAGAAGACATGGGGGGAGCAGGAGGAGGGTGGCTTGGACTCAACATGCTGGCTCGGTTCTGGGTTGGTGCTCCATAATGTCCATCATACCTGTCAGAGGAAGCACAGATGTTAATAACAGGGGCTTTATTTCCTTCCATTTACCACTTACGTCTTTGGAGCTTCAGATAATGTTCACTAAAGAATAACAGCTGTATAATCCACTTTGCTACTGTTGTCTGTGTGCTGTGCAGCTGTAAACACGTTAGCTGAGCATTCACTATTCAAGCTGTATGAACATGGACCTAGTGCTGGTTCAGAGTGGAGCCATTTCACAATAGCACTGTCCCGTCTCTATACATTCGTAGGTGAATAGTGAGGGAAGACGTGCACAATATCTGCAGTAACGTGTTGTAAGCACAAAGAGAAACAACAACTTAAATCTTCACACCACTAAAACTTATCAGGGTTTATTTATAGAAGTCTGAAGATGAGTAACTTAGCATTAAACTTGAGGATTTTACTGGGGTACAGATTTTGTATCTTGCTTCACCTTTTACTATTGTACTTTTAATTTTAAAAACTACTGTTGTTCCATCATAAAATGTATTATAAATACTTTAATGTCATTGTTAAACTTAAGCTTCACTTTGAAAAATACATGACAGCGCAGTAAGCACAAGTCCTTTTGAAATATGTCTCTGAAGAACTTAAACATGAAATACAAGTGTTTGATGGTATAAATGAAGAACATGGAATATGGGCTCCGGCTCTTGACTTTAAGGTTATATGTTAGGGCTGTCTTGGTACCGACTCATCAATAGTAGCACAAAGCTTTAGTTGGTCCTGCTCCTGACATAAATATTTTTTAATTGGACCAGTAAAGCGATGGCACCACTATGGAACCAGTTTTCCTGGCCACAGTCAGTTCTTTGGCGGTTGAAACAGAAACTGATTCAAGATTAGGCACTGGCTCTGAACCAGCCCTGGACTCACCGCAGTGGAAAAAAGACTTAATGTTGATAGTGGAGTGTTTTTGTGTGTCTGTTGGCTTTTTTGCAGATTGATACTTACTCCATGTGTGGAGGTGGAGGAGGCAGGAAGTCATCACTTGGTGGAGGGAGAGGGGAGCCAGGATCATATGCATAGGACCCTGTACTCTGCTCAAGACATTCAGAACTGAAGCCTTCACCTGATCCAATGCTGCCATTCAGACCCTCAGAAGAATTCCTACAACAATAGGAATAAGAACAAGAAGAATAAGAAGAACAAGAATAAGAAGAACAAGAACAAGAACAACAAGAAGAACAAGAACAAGAAGAAGAACAAGAAGAAGAACAAGACGAACAAGAAAAAATTGGATTGATACATTGCTTTTCTAGACACTTAAAGTGCTTTACACTGAATCCATTATTCATTTACTCCAGTCACACTAGTGGTGGTAAACCATGTCTCTAGCCACAGCAGCCCTGGGGTAAACTGATGGACACATGGCAGCCAATCAGTGCCAACAGCCTCTCTGACCAACACCAAACATTCATACACATTCATAGACTAGTACGACTGACACTGGAGGAAAGAGTAAATTGTCTCACCCAAGAACACAATGGCACGTGATTGGGATGGAGCAGGATTCAAACCACCAACCCTCTGATTACTGGATGACTTGGCTTTTTGGAGGTTTTTAAAACACTGCACCATGCAGGGACAATGAGAATATATACAAGTTCTCTGACCTGAGGGTTTGTTTTTTCTGATGCCTTTTTATACCAAGTATTGGAGCATTTTTCCTGTAACAAGCTTCAGCTAAGCATAACATCAAATCCATTTTAACTTACATGTCAAAATCCTATTTAAGACGTTTTAAGGCCTAAACTTAAAACTATTGGGTTTTGCATGTTTGTGGACTTTGTAAAGACCTGCAGACACTGCTTAATAAGCTGCTGTGAGTCAATGCTAAACAAAAGAGGAAGTATCACAAATAATACCACTGTCATTTCTGTCCACACAGTTACCAAGTATTACCCAATACACAACAGGTTATGACGTACAGTAAATAAGTGAGATATGGACTCAAGTCAACTTAGCAGCTTGTCCTTCCCTCCTTCACAACAAACTTATGCACAAGCCATGGAACAAATAGGTTAATCAGTTTTTTAAAAAGATTCATATTCTAGTTAAGTGACTCCTACAGTCATACAATTTACATTTGAATGGCTCTGATCGTAAAACTTTACTTTTTACTTGACATTGTTCTACAATTTTAGTTACCAACTCAAGCATTAAAACCTTGAACTTCTGTTTTTTGGTAGTTTACAGCCATTAATGAATATCATGAACTCAGATACGTCTAAGTCACACAGTGTTAAATAGCATAGCAGAGATCTATTAAAAATTCTTAAGACTATTTTTACATATCCATTTCAAATGTTTCTGCACATTTTTTTTTATGTTTATTCTTTCTACTTCCCCTGGTTGCAATAAAAATAAATTTTCAACCCTGAAGCTTGGTGTGACCTGTCCTTTTGTTTACTGTGATCTGCAAAGGCCAGCTCTACACCCTTTCCCCTGAGAACATTTTCAGACAGGACATGCTGCTGTATACAAACAACCAAATAAGAGTAGATAGGGAGTCAGCATGTGAATACCGATTCTGTAACCATGTCACTATGCCACAGAGAAAGAAGTCCTAAATTCACCAAGTTAGAATTTTGTAGTTATTTAAAAGTATCATCTCAAAACGCAGAAGTCACTGGTTAGTCACTGTTTGTTTTTACCCATTATGTGCTTTTAATTAAGTGGATATTAAATCTAGGTGATGGTAATTCACCAGCACTGTGGATACTACACATGATAAAAACCAAAAAACGATTAAATGCAAGTCCATAGAGAGCTACTGTCGAAATATATTGAAACATGGTCGACCCCTTCCCTCTAAAAATGAACAGCTCATTCCAAGGCAACAAAAACATGATTGTTTTTTCCATGAGATTATACTCTAGTGAAAATATGAATACTGAATGATTATAGTACACTAGTGCATTAACCTGTGGGGAACCACAGGTTCTAGATGTAGTAGTTTTTATGCTGGGGAGAGCATTCACGCTTTAAAGATTAAATGACAAATGTATCAATACTGATGTCTAGGGACTGAAATTAGTAAATGCATTATTCCTGTTTTGAACTTCATCTCCCATCACGCAGTCTGGTACTGTGCTTACTGTCAACCATCATGGGCATAGTAACGTGACTGTAAGGCTATTGTATTTCAAAATTACTAATATCTCCCAAAGTATTGGACTCATCAACTTGCCATTTTGGCTCGTCTCTTCCTTGACTGACGAAAGAAAGAAAGAAAGAAAGAAAGAATAAAAGAAAGAAAGAAAGAAAGAAAGAAAGAAAGAAAGAAAGAAAGAAAGAAAGAAAGAAAGACAGAGTCCATTTTCCTTTTAAAATACAAGATTTCCACACTCAAATCGGTTTAAATTAGGGATGCACCGATGCCGATACCAGTAAAAGTTATCGTCTGATACTAAGTCTATGTACTTTTACGCGTACTCATAAAAGTGTTCCAACACAACCACACCAATACCATTTATGGCAGTGTGACATTCATAGTTAAGTGCAGAAGGTACATGGTGGACGAGTAATGTCAGCTGTGTCCTACTTAGTCCTACTTATAATATTATGGGGGTAAGGAGTGGTGCGGACCGCTGCCCACGGAAGTGAAAATGAAACTTAAAACTCTTAAATCTTACAAGTGGAAATGCTGTAACATTTGTATCCACATTAGGGTTCCCTCCATCGTCTCTATGTTTGTTATTACTGACTTTCTTCTTCTCAAAAACGTAACTTTTTTTTCATGGTATTTGGCCAGTATGGTCAATTAAGAGTGGTGAATTGATTTAGAAATGCTCATTCCAACACATTAAATGTCAGTAGCAGCACTTTGTTCCAGTCAGACTAATGACAACAACGATAAAGCACATTTTCAAAAGGAACTAAGAACTGTAATGGTATAATTAAGCAGTCATATCGGTACTTGGCATTGGGAAGTAATCAAATCCAAGTATTTGTACTTGTACTCGGCCTGGAAAAAGTGGATCGGTGCATCCCTACTCTAAATTATCCCTCCGTTCCGAGTCATGTGGATCACCACATCTCTGTATCAATTAACTTCACTCTTTCTTTGAACTTACATCATGTCATTCTTTGGTACCACAAACTCCTCCCCCATCTTGCGACGTTCCCATTCCTCCTTCCTGGTCTTGATCTTCCGTGGATTAAGCGTCCGTTGGTTCATGTGGTCTTTCTTCTCCTTCTGCTCAAAAGGAAAAACAAATAGGGTTTAATGGACAGTTGGGATGGATCAGCTTTCATTTTACATGGTGATACATTGTTGTTTTTAAGGGTTCGATAGAAGGCTGGACAATCTTGCCCGTTTTGCATTGCAACTGATCTTAATCTGTCAAATGAGCTTTTCAGAAGGATTGTACCGATTGTGTCATAAAAAAAAAAAAAAAGAACATCACCACTATCAAAGCTTTTTCCTTCTGCTAATCATCACTTAAAATGTCTAGTTTGTCTGTATGATTCCAGTATTTTACCAAGAGTTTTGCTCTCACTCATGAGGCCGGCTTCTAAACTCCAACAAGCATTGAGTCTTATTAATTCATGAAACTCAATCTTGGTAATTCATGAAAACACTGCAGCTCTATGCAGGATAATATGACCTAGTATTTAGAGTTTCTAGTCAGACACAACAACCAGAATTCTTCACACACAGCCGAAGCCTCTAGAATCAACAGAAAAAACTCAAGGAAAACTTAGATAGTTTGGCTGTAAACTCAGTCAAGTGTGGGTTATGATTTTACCTCAGAACAAGTAACATTTGGCAAAAACCATGTATTAAATCCGTTATTACTTCAAGTGTAAGAATATCCATGATATCCTGTAGATTAATTTATATGTAGTATTTGTATTTGCAGTAGACTTGGGTATATTTATGTGCAAGAATCAATATACGTCTCTTCAGCTCTTCTACAGCAGCCACAGTGAACAACATTAGTAACTGTTAGCTTAGAAACAGATCCTGCTAATGTGAACAAATGACCGGCTCCTAGCACATCCACGAGATGTAGGAAGGTCACATTCTGCCCCATTACCATAACGACTTCCTGTTACTAGTCAGATGTATAAGCATGTTTGTGTGAGTCTTACTCTATGCTTGCGTTTCTCCTTCATGATGTCCTTGGTGTCCTGCAGCATCTTCTCCTTCCACAGATCGAAGAAGTAGGAGGGATCAGTGTAAAACTTCAGGGCCTCCTTCCCATCCTCCCTGCAGACGAACAATTACAGTGATTAGAATTCCATAATCTTTATATAAAAACTAGTTCATCAAAAATATTTCCACCTGTTGCATGTGCCTATTAATAAACACATTACTTTCTCTTGTCCCACTCATAGAAGCACCTTTAATTGTTTTTACACATATTTATTTCCGTCTCTTAAGATACACCAGTATCAAAAAAAATACAGAATTCACTGGGTTCTACAAGGGTGAAGTGAGTATTTAGACTGGCACCTTTTCCTGTGATAAAAATGAGCCAAACAAATAAGAGGCATCTGACAAAGAAAAGTGGACTAGGATAGTAAATCGAATACTGCCTGGAGAAGAGTTCAACACATGTACAGTACAAAGGGACTAAACATTTTAAACTGTAGTATGTCGTACCTGTTTTTTTCCTTTTAATGCTGTTTACACATTTCCTGTATATTCCTGTTATGAAATGCATATGCATTGCTATTACACTCCTGCTAAAAACAAAACCAAATTTAGGTCTACAACTTCTTCACTCTACTATTGTGATTGAGTCTGCCACTCTGGAAAGCCAATTCAATGATCAAATAGTGGTAGCTCAAAACAGAACTCCAGTCAGACAATTGGGCAAGAAGATATTTATTCCACAGCACCTTATAATAACTTGCACACTCGGATGTGTTACATGGATACGTATGAATGAGGGGTGTGTGTGATAACTGAGTCATGCACTGATAATTTCACCACTACCCGTACAGTTTCTCCACAGTTAAGTGCAAGTGACATCACTACTGCAAAGTGCACCATGATTTCACATTAGGAGACTTTCAAATCAAACTAGACTTTCTGACAACTATAAATACAACCAGTCCAGCTCAAAGTAATGACATTTTCACATTTAAAGTCCAGCCGCATGATATTGGCAAAACTTGCGATATGTGATATGGACGTACACCATTGCGATAACGATAATATTGTGATATTTCTCATTCACCTAAAGCACAGGTGTCAAACATGCGGCCCAGGGGCCAAATCCAGCCCGCCAAAGGGTCTAGTCTGGCCCTTGGGATGAATTTGTGAAATGCAAAAATAGATATTAAAATGGACAAGTTCAGGTTCCACAAACAGTCCAGTTCAATCTACAGTGGGTCAGATCAGTAAAATACTTTCATAATAATCTATACATTATCACAACTCCAAATTTTTATCTTTATAAATGTAAATATTTTCACATATTGACACTAAAACAAAGTATAATTTCACAAAAATGTAAATAATCTGAACAAATATAAAGA
>JAQQZY010000003.1:7001307-7027030 GCA_030068375.1 Ostorhinchus rueppellii | reverse complement strand
CACACACACACACACACACACACACACACACACACACACACACACACACACACACACACACACACACACAGATGCTCACACCTCCCTAAATCCTTTAAAGAAGCAGTATTCTATAGACAAGATTACCAATGGCAAGAACAGAATGTGTATTTAAATATTTTGCACCTCAGATACATACATGATATGTAACAGACAGATATACAATTTTTTTTAATCACAAAAACCACTAAACAACACAAGACCACAGAAAAAAGAAGGGAGAGAGTGAAAGATGGAGAGAAGCCCCGCCAAGACTTCAGAGTCTGGGGAGCTTCAATCCTTTTGACCCCACAGGCACGCACACAAACACACACATATGCACACATACGCACAAATACATGCAGTCACGCAAGCACACCCTCTATTTTCCCACACAGAAAACAAGAGTCTCTTTGGGGTCATTAAGTGATTTCAATGTCTTTTTCCCTTGTAGTTAAAACAGCGAAACACAGGATGTTGAGTCTCCATGCTGCAGTCGTCGTCCCCCCTCCCCCAAAAGCAGAGAAAACCATGGCTGAACGCTGTGGAGGGTATGTTGGCGATGACGGGCCCTTCAGAGTGAAAGAGGGGGGCCCCTGGCTTCGGAGCTTGAGTCGTATGTACAGATGCTGGTATTTCAAGAAAGAGCAGACAGTGGTTGAGTCCACTTTGCTGCCATGGGACACAACACAAGGAGCGTACAGAGCAGGACTAGGCTCATGGCGCTTGTATGATTAATTTTGGGCTCAGATGTGGTTCAGGGTCGGGGCACAAGACAGATAATGCGGGGTTACTGAGTGGAGCCGATGCATGGTCGCTGGTTTAGCAGACAGAAGGTGAGGCCGATAGAGGAAAGAAACACAGAGAACGCAGTGTTGTGATTTTTGTTGGTTCATTTTGCAAATGTACAGGACAGGACTGGTAAAATTTGGTGAGGAACAGACTTCTGGGAAACGGGAGTCCTCTACATATCACAGCAGGACTCAAAATGGTGAGGCAAGAGATTTGTCTCGATCCATCAGCATCTGGTGTTTGTCTGTTAGCTCTTCTTGGCCGTTCCCTTGTTTCCAGCTTAGACTGTAAGTGTAGTGTACACATAGGATTTCATGTGTCCATGTTCAGGTAGTGGATTCATCTGCGCATGCGTGCATGGTGTGTGTGTGTGCGTGCGTGTGTGTGTGTGTATGTGTGTGTCTGTATGTGCATGTTCATGTTCATGTGCATGTGTGTGTGTGCATGCTCAAGTGTTAAAGATGCAGTTGAGTTTGATTGTCAATGCTGGAGAATTAAAGCTTTACTGTCCAAAGCTGGCAGCTAAATTCTCACCCCTCATTTCACAGTCTCTCACAAAGAAGTCTCCTTAAAAAACAAAATGAAAAAAATGTTTGCAAATCTGTAAAAGCTTGGATTGAATGTACCTGTAAGAAAAAAAACAGGGAGAGAGAAAAAGAGATGGAGAAACATGAGACTATGATATTCTGGAGTGGCAAAATGAAAAGCATAATTTGACTTGAATGAACTAAATATTGACATTACAGGGGGTCACTCTTGACTAGGGCTGAGAAAGTGTTATGAAAAAATTGACACATTTTAACAGGTCTTTATAATTTACTGTGTGACAAATTTCTTGTGCATGATTAAAATGTGCTGCAGGAGAAGCAACACTGCAAAGCACACACTGCACACAAGAATAACATTAGCAAACAGCTCATCAGGAAAAATTGTTGCCATTGTGTTTCTGCAAACCATACATGTGCAGTTTGTCTTTGTTTCTCAATAATATGCAACAGCATTTGCTAATAATAATAAGGTAATAATTAACCCAGTCGTCAGAATTGTTTTTTTTTAGATTTTCTCAATAGGCAGGAGTGTTTGAGGTGGATATAAACTCAAGGATGTGGCCACCACATACACACTAACCCATATACACACTAACCCATATACACACTAACCCTAGTACACTTCTTAATTCTCAGAGGTTTTTAGGTTAATGCAATGAAAGCAAAAATATTGTGGTTTTTTACTTTGTGTGTCACATGTAAAGTTAAAACACTCACTGTCTGACCATTTGAAATGACTTTCAAGTACTCATGTATTTATGACGTGTTTTCACTCTTCACCTTTTACTATGTTGCTGTAATCAGTCTTTACTTATGTTTAGAATATTTTGCTGTACTCAGTATATCTTCAGTCTTGCACACATTTAACGCTTCATTTTCATAAAATGCATTTTAGACATGGGTGTTGCAAATTTGTCTGTTATTGAGTTGTTTTCAGTTAATCTATGCACAATGTAACTATATCTATTAAAAAATAAATAATACAGAGTCCTGTTTTGTCACATCTTCATTAGCTTTTTCTCTGCTCAACCAAGTCCAAGTATCTTTGTCTAACCAAAACCCTACGTCTACAGTGCTGTCAGTGCTAAACCTAACCACAAAAAATGTGAAATAGATACAAATGAATGTAATTTCTGAGAGACAGGAGATCAAAAGCCCCATTTTCATAAATTGTAGCAGCATTTTATTCTGGCATTTAGGTTGTGCATTACTTTAAGCATCAACACAACCAAAACAGTTTACTCACAGCCTCCATTAAAGGATTCTTTTTATGAAATATCTGACTATCCATGCAGCAGAGCTGGTTATTAGACTCACCTGCTGTTACAGGCTGGTGACACTGAAGCTGTCATCATTGGCTTGATCCAGAAGCTGGCATAACACCCCGCTCCCCTGAGGCGCTTGGGAGGGGTAGCGGTGTCCCATGCCTTGGTAGGATTGCTGGGACAAGGAGTAGCCACTTGTGTCCTCCTGATGGGGTGATGAGTCCAAGGAGGGCTTGGGGTATGGGGAGTGAGGCAGGGGGCCCTGGCGGTGGCCTGTGCTCATGGTGTGTGGGGTCAGATCCCTCTTGTGGGGGGTCATGGCAGAGGGAGGGCTACGCTCCTCATAGAGCACTGGTGTTGAGTGGGAGTGGATGCTGGGGTTGGTGTGTGTATGGGGGGAGAGGTGAGTGCTGGGGTTGGTGTGTGTGTTGTGGGGCTGACTGCTGGTGTGGGCGATGGAGTGGGAGAGTGTATTACTCTGGAGATGTAAACTCTGGTTTGAGCTGATGTGTGAGCTCAGGTTTGTGTGTGATTGTGTGCTATGATGGAGTGTGTCATGGTGTGTCGGGTTCATGTGTATGTGTGTGTTTACACTAGTAAGTGGATGTGTATTTCCATGTGGACTCGTGTGAGGGTTGCTGTGTGTGTGCATGGCTGCATTTGAATGTGCACTATGTGAGTGCGGGCTCGGGCTGCCACTGTGTGACGTCTGTCCGTACCAGTAGGGGGAGCTGCAGTAGCTGGGGGAGTCATACTGCGAGAACTGTGTGTCTTTTGGAGGAGGGCGATGTGAGGGGCTCAGCGCTGTGCCACAGTGGGGTGTCACCCGTGGTGATGGGGAACAAGAGGGGGAGAAGGTCCTGGAGGGGACGGGGTGATAAGACTGGGGAGGCGGAGGGGTGGGTTTTGGAGGATAAGGGGGAGATGAGACACTGGGTGAAAGCGAAGAAGAAGATTCTCCAGGGTACAAAGCTGGATATCGCTCCTCAGAGGACGGTGTAGAGGGGTGGGCAGAATACGGGGACGTGTACTCACAGGGGTCCTGGAGGTAGCTGGCAGGTGGTGCAGGATTAGGGGTGGCCAGGGGAGAGAGGCTGCTACTGTCCCCACTGTAATAGTCCAGCCCCTCCTGGAAAAGCGCAGAGGCCTCTGGGCCTGCAGCAGTCCCAGGTCCTGCTCCTGCTGAAGCTGACTGTGCCTTCCCCCTTCCTTTGGCCCCTGATGGCCGCTCTCTCTGACACGGAGACAAACCCCCTCTTCCTCCTCTACACCCTCTGGCCCGGCCTACCCCTCCCCTTTTAGGTCCAGGAGTAGGTGTTGGGGAGGGACTGGATGGAGAATCTGAGTGTAAACCAGAACCTCCTTCTTTATCTAATTGCAGCTCACTCCGTTTTCTGCGCCCACGTCCAGGCTTGCTTGTACCCCCCCCTTGGAAAAGAACATTCTGACTCCAGTTATAAGAAGGTCCTGAAGCACTCTCATGCCAGTCCATCATCAGTTTCTCCAGACTTGACAAACTTGACTGACCCCCCTCTCCACCAGCAGGAGGAGCCTCACTCTGTTTGTAAGGGCCACCTGTGGCGCTGGGGCCAATACCACTGGCTGCAGAGCCAAGATGAGAGGAATCAGAGGAGGATTCAGAAAGGCTTTCAGGAAAAGGTGGTCGCTTGGCCTTCTGGGGGGTGTAGTTTGAAATATCCAAGATGTCTTTTGACTCATTGGAGCCATACTCACTGTAGCCATGATACTGAGGCCCAAAGCCATCTGATGACCAGCCACCATAACCTTGTCTGAAAAACAACACAAAAAGAAAAAATACAGCAAAACTTTACCACCACAAAACACACGCACAATATTAAAGCAATGTCTACAGTTAAGGGTCCAGTGCATAATATTTAAGGGGATTAAATGTGAAGAAATTGAATATAATACTCATGATTATGCTTTCATTAATGCAACATCCTGCAAAGAATAAGAATCATTGTGTTTTCATTGACTTGAACCGTTTATATCTTCTGAGGGTTCAGGTCACTTCCATGTTTCTAGAGCTCAGAGAAGACTTCTTTGTTTTCCACCTTATGGCATGTGTCATTCAGCATTAAGGTGCATTATTGCTGCCTACTTTGTTTGAATGTGGACCAGAATCAACATATTAACCTAATTAAAAAACTCAGGACCAACAAAAAAACAAGTCTAACAAGCATTACTGGTTAGACTCAGCATTTAAATATTTAAGTGTACAAGTTCACTGCTTGATATCACAAACGTTTACCCACTGAAAGTTTAAAACATATTTCACTTCAACATTTTCATGAGTCCAAAGAACTTCACTCAAATAGAGGGACTTCCAATTCATGGTCAGGATAACCATACTGCATATTTTAGCCCTGAGTTAACTACTGCCAGGTATAGACTGTCAGCTCACGGTTAACATAATAAATTTGAAAATGGTATGCCTAAGAGCAACAATTTATTTTAAAAAGTACTTCATTCTTCGATTCATCCAAAGTCCAACTTCCATCACGGTCGTTTATAACTTGAGATTAAATCACCAACAATAAACCACCTTTTTATATTAAGTCCAACCATACCAAGTCATATTTTGCATCCAGAAATTTGAAACAGACAAGTAAAAAGCCATTAAGGAAAAACTCTTTAGGATTTCTGTACAATTATAAGGTTTGAGGGCAGGACAAAAGTAACTGCAGACAGCTGAAGACAAATTAATACAAAATCAACATGGAAATCTTTATTTATTACCTACCATCAAGCTTTTTCATATTTTGTACACAGGTATGAAAATAATAAATCACTTTTTATTACAGTATTAAGGATTGTGAGAAATTATATGCTGTTGGAAAAATATTTGAAACATTGGAAGAATCCAATACCATGTGTTTGGCCAGACACCACCTAAGCCTTCGGAAAACCTTGGGAATAACCTGTGTTTTTTGTTTTTTTCCAGACTGGTTTGTGTAAAAATGTAGAGGAGCTAAAAAAAAAAAGTACTAAGTGAGTAAAAGATCAAAGATTGCAGAATGATTCTCAGCATTAGCCCTATAACATTACACCACATTAGACTGTCTTCATTTCTGTAACAGTAGTGACATAAATCATTACCTGTAGCTCCACTGGTTGGGGTTGTACTGTTTAAAACCTTCAGGAGAAGAGGAGCTGAAAGGGCCACCTTTGGCCACAGCCATGTAGCCTCCTCCTGGAGAGGTGGGACCAGATGACTCTCCCCGCACCATGGAGGAATGATATCCACTGTAGCCCCGCTTGGCTCCCGTCTGGTAGTTAGAATAACCCATTTGGCCTGTAGGGGTGCTCTTGCCACTGTTATGTCCAGACCCATATGCAAAGCTGCAGTCTGATGATCTCTGTGAGACTCCTGCAGGAGAAGAGGATGAGTACCCAGAGGGGTAGTGAGTGTAAGAGGCAGGATGGGGGGAGCTGGGGGAGTGTGAGAGAGATGGAGGAGTGGATTTAGGATAGGTGGATGTGGTGGGGGAGGTTTGAGCCAGGCTGCCATAGCTGTAAGGAGGCCTGGCTGAGGAGCAGTGAGTCTGCGATGAGCCATCCCCTCCTGAACTTCCACCCTTGGAATTCCACTTGGGGAAAGCAGGAGACCAGTTGTGGCCTGTAGCGGGGCTGGATGGCTCATAACTGGGGTTGGATGGACCTTTGCCATGGTCGGACCGTGAGGACGAGATGTCTAACAAGTCGGACGAATCATCTGAGTCAAGCAGCGATCGGAAATACCCAGCAAACAGACCCTGTGAGTCCTCCCCAGCTGGACCTCTGCTTCCTCCAGGGCTACTGTAGGCACCCCCTCTTCCAACTTCACAGGAGGAAAAGCCACTCCTTGGAGACCCACAGAGCTGATACCCACCCATACCTTTGACCTTCTCCATCCCTCCCTCCTCCCCCCACTCACCTGCCCCATTAAGCCAGTCCTGCCCCATGGATACCCCCTCCCCTTTAAATGCCCCGTTTTTTTTCATACGTCTCCTCCTAATTTTCTCTCCACCAGGCTCAGTTCCTGCGACACCACCTCCCCTACCAACTCCACCTACACCCTTGCCTCTTTTTCTAGGTAATCCATGCTCAGACGAGGGGCTCAGTTTCCGCTTCTTGCCAATGGATTCAAAGAAATCACTGAAAGTGCTTTTATTGCGCTCACTTCCTCCAATTCCCCCTGCTGCACCTCCACCTCTTCCAAGACCTCCTCCTCTGCCACCTCGGGGGCGTCTAAATCCAGTGAGCCGGTGCAGCAAGGTGGATATTCCAGGATTTTCCAAAGGGGTATGAAAGCTCTCTGGCTCACTGGGTGTCCAGCAGCGAGGAGGAGAGCAGCGGCCAGTGGCAGGGGGCTGGCGGTTTAAAAAGGCCAATTTGGACAAAACATCCCCATATTCTGTTTTCACATCATTAGTATCATTAACATAAGATGGATAAGGACAAGGGAGTTTAGTCCGACGGCGCCTACGCGGCTTCTTGATCTGATCTCCACTACCGGCAGCATTTCCAGGGTTTGGAGGCTCTCCCGGTATTCCTGGCACAGGTTGTTTAGGTGGTCGTCCCCGCCTGCGCTTGAGAATAACAGGCAGCTCTCCAGGAGGAAACATCACCATAACACTCTTGCCATTATTCTTCATGCGTAGAAGTGCAGTTGGCTCTCGAACTGCATCTGATCCTTCCACACTGCCTTCATTGCCTTTCTCTGCACCTGTAACCGTCTCCAAGTTGGATATCTTGTAGCTCTTCTGTCGACGGCTAAGGCTGACAGGAATGCGAGCCACCTTGACAACAATCTTCCTAACCTAAAAAAAGAAAGAAAAGAAAGAAAACACAAAACAAAAAAGAAAAACAACAACAATTTAAACTGTGGTCAAATGAAACTGTACTTTTACTCAAGTGTAAATGTATGTAAATGTATGGTATTTTACTTAAGTATTTCCAATTTAATAATTGAATCAACTCTATCCTTCTAATCCAACATATCTCAGACGCAAAGGTTTAACATTTAACTAACATTTTACAAATTTTTCATACCCTTCCTGTCTGTTGAAAGACATATCTCTAAATATATTGAGTTCTGATGCTTTTGATAAACTGATGGATTAACTGTTGGTTTATGAGCCGAGAAAATTCTCCTACTTCTTAAGCTGAATAAACTCATAAAAGCCCCTCATGGATTTGCAAGAAAATACATTGAAATAGGCTGAACAGCTTGAAACAGGCCTTGTTTCTGAGTGCACAAAAGCTTGACTTTTTACATAAACAAGGTTCTCCCAGAACAGTGACACCACATGATCGTATAGAATATCATATATTGTTGTAGATCAAACCAAACGTACATAGAGGGCTCATTTTACAGCACAACGACCACCCTTATTCTTCATGCTTTTACATTTACCTACTTTAACTTGCATGGTAGAATGATTTCACAGTGTGGTTAGAGTACATTCACTCAAGTTAAGGATCTGAAGATGTCTCCCATCACTGCATTTAAAACAATCTCCATTAAAATGTATTTTATGTCAAAAATTAAATAAAAAATAACTTACACCAACAAAGCGTCCACGCCTGCGGTTATTGAGGGGCATTACTTCAGTCTCAGTGACAGGTTCTTTCTTCAGACTGAGCGGAGGTGCACGGATGGTGGGCGTGTTTGGAAATGGGAGATGAGGGTTAGCGCGCTGAGCGAGGGACTGGGCTGCTGCTCGCTGCTTCATGATACTTTTTGGAGCTGCACGCTGGACAGACTTTGGTGAGGGTCTAGACCTGGACTTTGGGCCAGGTTTATGCCCAAGTCTGGGCCCAGGTTTAGCTACAGATTTAGGAACAGGTTTAGGTACAGTCAAAGCAAGAGGGATGTCTGTGGGGCAGGGAGCTGGGGGGAGTACGACTTCTACAGCCGGGCGCTCTTCTTTTTCAACAACAGCCACTTCCTCCTCTTTCACACTCCAAATCTTCTCCTCTGTTGCTTCATCCTCCTCCTCAGCTCCTCGCTCTTTTCCTGTTCTCTTCTCCCCATCATCTATGCTTCGGCGTAGGCGGGAGGATTTGCGCAGGTGACATGGGAAACGGGGACGTCCAGAGCTGCGTAGTGCATACTTCTTCTCTGCCTCTACAGGAAGAGAGGAGGAGCCTGTGTTTGGATTTGGACCAATGGGGACAGGACAAAAGGTTGAGGGTATGTCTGTCTCTGCAGTGAGGACTGGAGCTGCCAGCTGATTGTTGGGGACAGGATGATTGCCAAGTGCCAGAGGTAGGGGCTGGGGTGAGGTTGTGTGTATGGCCTCTGGGGTAAGAGTTCTGGGATGTTCAAGGTGTGAGTTAACATCCATGTGTCCACAGTTATCCATGTGTGCCTGTGCATGCATATCTGGGTCCAAGTGCGTTTGCATGTTTATGAGCGTCTCAGCAAATGTGAGGGTCTCAGCAGGAGTCTCCGTTTGTCTCCGCCTACAGGTGTTGTGCCCCAGTCTGCCCTGCAGATGGAGGCCGTTGGACAGGGTGGAAGTAGAGGAAGGGGAGAAGTGGTCTGAGCTCACGAGGGCCAGTTCATTGTTAGAGGGATCCTGGGACCCCTCCTGGAACCCCAGCTCCCTGGTCCAGAGCTCAGGCCCTTCCAGTCCCTCAAGCCTCCCTATACACCCTTTTTCCTCTGCTCTCGTCCCACCACAGCCCACTGGAGCCCCAGATCGGCCTGAATGTAGGTGATCTGACAAGCCGCTCATTCAGGAGACAGTCTTGCTGGTACTAAGAGGGAAAAACGAAGGATCTTGTCTTGCTGCTGTGTTTGTAAATTAATGTTCTTTCACGGTGTCTTCCCTTAAACAGCTGGCAGGAATATTCAAACACCTGAGGAGAAAAATAGATACCATCTGAATGGGAAGTCCACAAAGTAAGTTGAAGTCATCATGCTTTGTTGTATAATTTCAATTCATTATCGCAAAATTCTGTTGGTCAGTCACAGGACAGTTGAAACAGTCTGATAAAATCATCAACATTGTTGGCGATGGGCCATAGACAAGTCTGTCATGCTCTCTATTCTATTAAGTGTGCCACCCACACAGCAGCATTTCCACATTAAATTACGTTTCCCATTCATATCTTGCTGAACTGATTGCTTTTACCGAATAGTTGTAGCGCTGATTCTGATTTTGATTCTGAGTTGAGCCTCACTCTGTCTGCTTGACTGGCTCTGTTCTGCAGGGGATCATTGGGTCATCAATACTGCAGTGGAGAGCTCACATACTTCTCTCTCTCCCCTCTGCTCCTGTCTTTTGCCCATGGTTTCTGGAGAGTGAGAAAGAGACAGACAGACAGAGATAGGGACAGCGAAGGAGGTGGGAGAGATGGTGTGCAGGGATAAAAAAAAAAAAAAAGAGGGGAAAAAAGAGGGTGGAGCAGAAAGAAAAGAGAATAAAAGATTAGTTCATGATGTCACAGCAAGCATTAGACCAGACTAGAATCAGTATTTTGGTGAGTGCTGCACCATCTCACATCAGACAAAATAATTGTGGAAGATGACTTGCAATATAATTTTCCTCAAGTCTAGTGGAAGTTTGTGCTTCTTTTTGATGAATAACAGCAAACTGCAGGTACAAATATAAAGTAATGCCACTGAACTTTCTTGTATTGGATTTCCAGACATGCTCATGATCAGTGAAACATGATAATGACAAGTTTTAAAGAATGAGGCTGTGTCCATATTACGTAATCTCACCATATTCAAGATCATCGATGTATCTATAATATACATTTACCAAAAACAGTTGTGGCTTAGTGGTGTAAGGCACACACACACACACACACACTTCATGCCACATTTTTGCCATAACAATTCATATGCATTACAAAGCCCAGGAGCTGGAAGGTGCAAGAAGAATGAGAATGTGTGAATAATCGCAGCCACCAGGGGGAAGCAGAGAGGTGATGAATAGAGAGGCGTTAAGAGGATGGAGAAATGAAGGTGACAGAAAGACAGGAACGATGGAGGGATTACAGAGACACAGAGCAGTGAAGAAGAAATAGAAGTAAGACAGCCAGCAGTGTTACGAAATCTGGACCACACGTGCACCACAGTCACACGTGACTACATGCGTGCACAGTCAAAACACAAATATCATGATGCATGCCACACTTGCATAAATATCCACACAGGACTGGCTCCAAACACTGTACCACCCCTTCCACATACAACACAATCCTGTCCATCGTCAGATCCTTCTTGCCTCCCCCTCAAACATATGGCTCTGATTAGAAGGGAGGGAAAAGGACAGAGTGGGAGAGAAATAGTAAGGGGAGGGGGTTGGAAGACACTCGTATGAGTGAGTAAATGGGTGAGAAAGTATGACAGAGGGTGAGAGACGCAAAAAGAAGTAGAAGGAGGTGAAAGATAGGATGACATGGGGTAGAGATGACAGGAATCTAAGGTAGGCACAATGTGGGAGAGAAAGTTTAAAGAAGTGAGTGGAAGAAAAAAAGAAGAGGATGAAACTGCAGACGAGGAGGAGGAGGAAGAGGAGGAGGAGTGGGAGAGTTTTGCTGTAGCAGAGTTTGGGGTTGCACACATGGAGCAGAGCAACCTCAATGTTCTGCTGTGAGAAATGACACAACTGGGACAAACATGGAGATGAACACACACACACATGCACACGCATGCACACACACACTACACATAGTCTATAGTTTAACCCTCCTCGCCCTCACTCCCTCACATCATGCCCAGCTCTGTCTCTCTTCCTCTCTTCCCTCTCCACTCCCATTTTTGTTCTCACTTTCACTCTCTTCTAATTAACAGCATTCATTAATTAAGGCTCCATCTGACCGGTGTGTGAGGGAAGGGAGGGGAACACATGCTTTAATTAAACATTGCTGCACGTGCTTGCACATATACGTGTGCACTGTCACTCACAAACACACATAGTGACACGTACCAACACACAGAGACACATGCAAATATGCCCTCGCAGCTTCATCCTCCCACACACTCGCACACCGATTTGCACATAAAGATGTACATATCGCACATATGTCAATAGACACACATGTAATAGTCGTGCACGATCGCACTCAAAACAAAGACACACATGCAAATATTTCTCTACTGTGCTCTGTGGGGGGTACTCTGACGGAGCTTAGGTGCCAGCCAATCAAGCGCTCCCACTATGATTCATTGTTTAAGCAAACACTCCTAGCATCCATCAGCTACCATTCTGATATATTCACCGTCATACGTATCAAATGAATTTTGGTGCATTTTTACTGTGAATGGCTCTGGGGCTTTGGAACCCATGGTGGTGTAGTATTGTCTCTGTGAAAACAGCCGATGGTGTGCGCTGTTCCCACATGATGATCTGTTGAATCTGTTTCACAAAGAAGAGTGCTCATTGAACGATGTTGTTTGAAAATTCTCATCTTGTGCATTTTGCATCTGCGCATAAAAAGTTTTCAGAGCTTTTGTGTGTGCTCAGAGGAAACAAAACAACATGCAGCTGAGTGTGGAAACGCAACATGCCGGTGTGAAATTAGAGGTAGAAGTCTGTCATTTTCCAGTTTGGGCAGTTGCCCTGTTGTGCATAGTCTGTGAGGCACAATCACTCTGTACATGGTAGCTGTACGGCATATCTATTCTCTTCCCATCTATCTCACTGCCACAAAGGCTTGCAGACTCACAGGCCTGCCAGCAGCAACCCTCAATGAGGAACTAGACCCTGTGTGTGTGTGTGAGTGTGTGTGTGTGTGTGTGTGTGTGCACACGCGCGTGTGTGTAGTATGGATGTGTTTGCACCGGCATGCCTGTGTGTGTATGTCTGCGAGTCTGTGCGTGTATGAGTGTGTCTTCCTGGGTGTGTTTGTAAAAGCACTCACTGAGCTCTAACGGGTGTGCAGTTGTTGCTAAGAGACAGGCAGCAGCACTGAAACAGCATGGGGGGGTGTTTGGGAGGGGGGACATGGAGGGGAAAGAGAGAGCGAGAGGTAGTGAGGGGAGGAGGGGGGGAGCTCCACAGAGAGGTTTAGACAGATAAGAAGAAGGGGGGATAAAACAGAGAGAGGGAAAGATGGAGAAAGTATATGTGAGGCCTGGAGAGAAAAGAGAGGTGGGGAGGGGGAAGTGGGTCAGGGGGTCCACAGAGACTGAGTGACACCGTGCAGAAACTCAGCTACCATCAGCCTCACCACCTCTACCCTGATGCAACCTGAACCCTCAGCTCCAGCAGCCTCGAACCTACACGTTAACACACGCACACAACTTTAGTTCTATAAGAAAAGAAATTAAGTCAGAGGAAACACAGAAAAACATTCATGACTAACGTTTTTCAATTCATCCATGTGTGAAACATTGTTAAAGGGGCAACGGAACGACCATTTATGTGAGAAATGTTCAGCTAATAATTATTTCAGTTACATGTGATAGAACAGGGAAGGACTCTAAAAGTTTATACTTGTTCATGTTGCAGATACAGAGATTTATTATTTACAGTGACAACTTTATGTATAAGATTACTTTTCATTCATTTGTTATTCTTGGTTTGTTTTCCTACTGATTTGTTACATAAATGTATTCTAAAATGTAAATCTAGTGGAAAATCTGTGTCATGCTCCAGATGGTGAACATCTGTCTCACCTGTCAGTGAAGGATCACACGTTACATGACAATACAGCAGGAAAAAAAAAAAAAAAACACTGACTGTGTATAGTGAATGCAATACTTAGCCAAATCAATGAATTGTTAATTACAGATCTTGGATGGTGGCACATTTGATGTAATTTTACATCAACTTGAAGGAAAATAAAACAAAACTTTATTCATATTGAGCAGTGTCACAGAACATAACATCACTCCCTTTTAACAATCGTAAAACTTTTACTTGGTCAAGACGTAAAATTAAAATGACAGGATAATGGATGTTGGATTTGAGGGCACTGTTTTTCCTCCTACTATAGGGAAATATCTACTCCAAATTCACCCAAGCTGCAAAGTTTTTAATTCTTGTTAGTGAGAAAACATCAAAATAGATGTTATAAAGTCTTGTCTTGACAGCATTAAAGTGTAGTCCAACAGGCAGTAAAACTGGACAGCTAAATTTCAAGCACATCCAAACTCTTCCAATCACCAGACCTGGGCTGTTTGAGAGCTTGAGGTGTGTGTTAGTGTGCCAAAGAGGGCGAGGAATGTTATATACAAAATTGCACTACTGGGGCCAACATGCCTGCACACAAATTACCACCACCAACCCCTCAGAACCAAGTTGAACTTTGGGCTTTGGTGGGCCGCAGCTACACGCACACACGTCAGTCAAAAAGAAACAATCCTACAAAGGGACTGACATACATACCCTCACCCCCACCCACTCACACTCTCCTTCACTGTGACCTCTCCTCTCGATCTCACCCACTCACATCCCACCATCATCCTGCTGCCCCACACCCACCCCCCTCCCAAAAAAACCCACCACCTCCCCAGCTGCAGGAAATTCCTAATGATCTTCATCATCAGTGTGCGTGCTGTATCTCCTGCCAAGAGCAAGCACATGCACGCGCACACACACACACACACACACACACACACACACACACACACACACACACTACAAATACACACAAAGAATAAATGAACAGAGACCAACACATAAACCATATGCACAGACAAACACAAAAGGCAGACAGACGTTCAGACAGACAGACATCTAACGTAAACAGACTTCACACGGACCAGATACAGTGGCAGCTTAGCCAAGGATGCACACTGGGGACCACGAAGTAGCTAGAAACACTATACAACAACACAAAATGAGGACCCCCACCCCTAGCCGACTGTCTCTCTCTCTTGTTGTTTCTGCAGGAACCTACATGTTGTAGTTATTTTAAGACGAGGAGGACTGTATTACCCCTTCCTCTTCCTCCTTCACCCCCTCCTCACTTCTCTTCCTCACTGTTCCCTCTCATCTCTCCAGCACCCCCCTACCCACCTCCACCACCCCCAGTCTCTCTCTCTCTCTCTCACACACAACACACGCTCCCACTCCCCAACACCCCTCCCTCATCTTAAACTCAGCCTGACACTCTCTCTTCTCTCTCCTGCAGGCAGTTTCCTGGCGCTGCTGATGGCTGCCCCTCAGTCAGGTCATGTGACCGACCATGCCAGCTGGGAACAGCTAGGAGTGTGCACATGAGTACATGCAAAAAACACATGTACAAGGACACGCAGGGATCCATCTAGAAACACACACACCAAGAGCACATGCAAACACTGGAATATGAAACCAACTACTTGGGTGCAAACACAGAAATGCTCCTACTTACAGGTGAATACACACGTGTACAAACACATACACACAAACAGGGAGAAACCCAAGTGCAGACGAGAGAAACCCACTTACACTGACACACTTTAAAACCACATACACAGAGACACATAAACACAGTCACACATATCTACTTCACACACAGAGGACACACAAACCAGATGCTTGGACCCTAGCACACACTCAGACCTTGAGGCCAGTGTTTTGGAGAGGGGCCTCTGTGCTGCGGCCCTGACTTCCTGACTCCTCCTCCTCCCTCCATACTCCTGTTCCACAGTTGCTGTGGGAGACGCTGCTGCAGCACCCGTTGCCAAGGAGAAGGCTGCTGGCTGTTTGAACAACAATGGCCGCCTTGTGAACATTCCAACTGTAGGTACTGACAGCTCATCAGCCACAGCCTCAACATACACACACACTGCTCATGGACACACACACTACACACACCAATGCTACACCAGTGTACCTCTCCAGTTCTTGGCCTCAAGCCTGAGTGAGGCTTCCTAACACACTCAGACACAAACACAATCGCGCACACTCAACACACACACACACACACACATCTGTGCAGGCTCTAAGAAATTATGACTTCTGCTGAGAGGATAAGAAACCTTTCCGTCCCTCTATGTCTACCTGGATCTCTCGACCATCACTCTCTCTCTCTCTCTCTCTCTCTCTCTCTCTCTCTCACACACACAGAGTCTCAGTGCGCAGTGCATTCATCCATCTTCCCCCTTCTCCCCGACTTCTCTCTGTCTTTCTCTCTTATCTCTTTCTTTCTCCTCCCCCTCCACAGCCTCCTGCTTTCACTCTCTCACTCGCTGAGCTCTCTTCACTTGCTCATCCCTGCCTCTCTCTCTCTCTCTCTCTCCCTCTCTCCCTTTCTGTCTCAGGAAGTGTGTGTTCTCACTCTCATGCACACTCTCATCCTGGCGTGCACACACACACATGTGGAGGACACACACTCACACAATCGCTTTCTCTCCTGGAAGGTAGCAAATCTTTTCGTCCCTCGGGGGCATACACTTCCTCAGAGAAGGAGGGAAAAGGGAAAGAAGAAAGAGAACTAGAAACAAGGGTGGAACGGGCAAGAGAGGAAGAGGAGGCAAGAGGAAGAAGGGGAGGGGGAGAAGAAAGAAAGGGAAGAGGGTGAAAACTATATTCACGGCAGGAATTTATAGACAGACCCCTTAGTGTTCTGATTATCTGTTCATATTGATGGGACGACATTGAAGCCACGCTGGTAGATCGTTGAGATGATGCTGAAGCCAAATTGGGTAGTGTGGTGGTTGGGGGGTGGGGGGTGATGGGGGGGTGTTGAGGAGAATCACTAACAAGTCTCTGCTTATCCTCTGACTCACTGTTTTTAGCACACATACTCAGGCACATGTATAGACACACTCACACGCCGTTAAAAACAAAGATAACTGACTAACACACTGGCGCGCTGACGCACGAGCATGAAGAAACATAAAATACCAACATCATACTGTACATTTGTAAGTATGCTGACGTTGATGTGTGTGTGTGTGTGTGTGTGTGTGTGTGTGTGAGACAGTGGGTTCGTGTTGTGTGCCAGACACTGAGAGATGCTTTTGTGTGTGCGCGTGTGTGCGTGTGTGTCTGCGTGTTTTCCCCATCTCTCGCTCCTCTTTAATAATTGAGCTGATTCTGTCCAACTTGTTAGGGAGGTACACAGCAGCTTCACACTCTGTCTTTCTCTCTTTCTCATCCTCTCATGCGCTCTATCTCTCCCTCCACATCCTTCCATCTTGCCACTCTCCCTTCATTTATCACCCGTTTTCCCTCCCTGACCCCTCTGTCCTCTCTCTCACTCTCTCTGTCCCTTCCCCCAGCTCTGCTCTCCCTCTTTCTTCACAAATCCCTCCTGTTCTTTGACCTCTCCCTCGCCTCTTCCAGTCCCTCCCCACCACCACCACCCTCCACCTCGCTGCCCTCCATCATCCCTCTCCTCTTGCCTGCCTGCCTCCATCCTCCAGAGGTGAGAGGTCGAAGCCTCCTCTCCACTGTCAGACATAAACCGGCTGCAACCAGCCCTGTGGTGGTGGGGGTGGGGGTGGGGGGTGGAGGTTGGTGGAGGTGGAGGTGTGAGGGAGACAAGCAAAATGAGGAGGTAAGTGAGGAAGGACATACAGTATAGAAAAAGAGGGAGGTACGGAAACAGGACAAGAAGTGGGAGGAAAAAGAAGATAGGGGAAGGGACTAACTAGTGGATGAGAAGAAATAGAGATTCAGACACACAACGGGAGGCAGAGGGGTTAAAAGAGGGAAGGAGGCAAGAAAAAAGAGAAAGGGAGATGTCTTCTACTGAGTCAGTGCCTTTGGCGCGGAGGAGCCGTTTTATGAATGTATCGTGTGGGAGGTGACAGAATGGAGCATACAAACACTGCTTACACTAATGCTAAACGGTTGCTGTATGTGTGGGTGCATCCGTGTGTATTTGTGTGTATGTGTGTGTGTGTGTGTGTGTGCGCATGCACACGCACATGTGCATACGTGTGTGCGTGTGTGTGTGTGTGTGTCTGTGTGTGTGTGTGTGTGTGTGGGAGAGTCGGATCACGTTTACCTGCCTGTGGCAAAAGCTATTTCACTTCAGGTGACAATTAGATTAATAGGAGTCGTAAAAAAAAGACAGGACCCTTCACTCCAAGGACAGAGTAATGACTAATTATTTTTTTTCCAGTAGCACTTTCCATAAAGCAAAATCAAAAAAAAAAAAAAATGTTTAAATCTTCAAAAAAAGAGGCTCTTCTTTGACCACCTCATGTCTTTTGTCTTTTAACATGTAAATCTAGTTGTTTTAGGATGGGGAAAAAACAGGCCATAACACAGCAGCAACTCACAAAACACTTTTTTCTAATTTATACCTTAGTCACAAAGTTCTGATTTAAAGCTAGCTCTACCCACATTCTGTCACTGTAAAATGATGTGAAATGTTTATCTGATCTGTGCCCTAAAATCACGCATTTTGGGAGACATTTCAAGTTCTGAGTAATGGTGGACTGACTCATTTACAAAGCTGGTGTAGTTCCCTTTCCTGAATGGTTGTAATATATCAGCTGTAAACAGTTCAACAGATTGTTCCAGAATGATCTTCATCTGACTTTCACAAAATATCTGACCAAGACCTTGGGAAATCTTGCAGAATGAAATAAGACATATAGAAATAAGTTTCTAAGGGGATATTCAGTTATTGAACAAGCTCTTTGGTCAAATATCCATTCCAATTTAGATTACTGAGCTGTGTTTGTTGACAGTGCTCGTGGTCTGTTACTGGAGGTAAAAGATTAAAGACAGTACTGCAAAATACCACATTAAATCTTCCAAAACTGACTCTCCAAACCAATATAATCCATATTTAATTATTAACTTCATATAAACTATTATTCCTCTAAATAAGTACACAAACATTCAACAGGTTGCACCATCCTGAACATCACCGAAAACCTCCCAAAGCTCCAGGAATTCACCAGAGGCTCCTTACCTCTGTGTATAGATTAATGTTATGTGTGTCTTACCGTTTTTGTGTGTGCATACATGAATATGTGTGTCCATTATGTCTTTTTCATCACCATGACGACCTCCATATCAAGAGGACGTCTGACTACGGCAACCTCACATGGTGATAGGCAGAGAGAGAAAACAGGTGATTGGTTGAGCTGTCGGCTGTCATATCAGCAGGGTGTATCTTTGTGACACTGCACATACACTCACACACACTCTCACACACACACACACACACACACACACACACACACACACTGGCTGTGTCTGTGCCATCAACCCACACGCCTACAAACTGCAGTAAGGCGCAAACAAAAGGTACTTCCACAGCGCGCACAGAGACTCACACTCAAAAGTACACATGTGCATGCTTACACACACAAGTACACAAAGACACACACAGCTTTGAGCTTTGAGACGAGATGTGGTGTGTTAGGTGCACTGACCCTGCCAATGAGGACAGGAGGAACATCAACGGAGCTACAAGGCCGTTGCTATGACAACTAGCCCCGCTCACACAGGTAGGAAGCACAATAGGCCTGAAGCTGGGCACACACCTAAATACGTAACCTAAATATTATATGTCCAATCTCAATAGGTTCTTTCTGTTTGTGTGAGATGCATACACACACACACACATACACACACTTGTATGCACAAAGCATGCATACACTCAAGACAAGTCAGACAGACAGCGGCTGCCTGCCAAGGTAAGGCCATTTCCTTTTCATTCCAGCATTCAGAGGGTTGAAATTATTCATTATGTCCAAGCAGACTTGCCAATAAGGGAACTCACTCCTCAAGCAGCAGGAGTGAGACTATACGAGTGTGAGACAGACAGACAGATAGACAGACAGAAGGAGGATCACTCTGCATACTAACAACACCTGCACTAGGGCAGCCTGTGCACGTCTCTGAGGGGGCCTTAAATACCGAACTGTCACTGCCCAGACACTGACATTGACTTCTCTCTCCCTCTCATCTTCTCTCCCTTCTTCTGTCTTAGTTTCTCCTTTTCTTCTTTTCCACCCCTCCACCAACACTGCCACCTTTTCCTCCTCCTCCACCTCCTCCTCCCCACTAAACCACAGACAAGAGCTGATAATCACCATCATGACTACAGTGCGTCTTTCTGTCCAAACACACACACACACACACACACTCACTCACTCACTCACTCACTGGCCCCTGTTGCCACTGCAGGATGCTGCTGTGTCCTGCCTATAAGTGCCCCGACAGCTGGAGGGGGCTACCGTGATGGAGATCCCTGGGGTTGGATGGATGCTCACAGGGATTCTCAGTGTCTCCTGCTTATATGAAAAGTAAAACATCTGTCCATCATGAGGAGCCTGGCTGACAGTCAAAACCCCCAGTGTGTGCAGTACTGGGATGTAAATCCATTATTAGTAAAGTCCCATTAAAGTCACACAGAGATGTGAGGAAAGCTGAGAAACAGGAGGCTGCGTGTCTTTTTGTGCCACTAACGTGACAGAAACTGAGGAGGTACTGTACACTGTTGCCCTGCCTTCACTGTATGCATGTTCTGTGAAAACCAGGGTATTAGGTGAGAATTTCGTAAACACCAAGACAAAACAGGTGGGGGTAACAAGGTTCATGGCGCGCACATTCAACACATCGTGTGCGCGCGTTTACTGTATGTATGTGTTTGGAGCTCATCTTTAACATCTTACCACACATGCTGCATGCCCACAGTCAAGCCCAGATGACCCAGCAGCACGAGTAGTAGGCATGCAGAGATCCGTCCCCTTACGGCACCGACGAGGTTAATGCAAAAACTTAAAAAGAAGCGTAGACAGGGATGCGCAGTACAACTGGCTGAGCGGACAGTAAGCAAATTTTTTGGTGTTATGTACACAAGACGCCGCATGTGCACTCACCGGGAGAGAGAGAGAGAGAGAGAGAGTCTGGGGGCTCGCGCAGGCTGCTGAAGCTGTTGCGGTGTCAACGCTGGCTGGCGGGGCGGTCGGCTCGCGCGTGTCGGTGGCGGTGCCTCACTCCTCTCTTCTCCCGGGTCACGGAGCCGTTGTCTTGACGGCTGCAGCCGCCAGCGCCCAGCTTTTCCCCTTCATATGGACTCCCCGTGTCGGTGGGAGACTGTCTTCCCACATTAATGTAAATGTTGTCTGCTCCTGCCGTCGCGCGCCACCGTCTCGTGTGGCCAATGGAAAAACCGCTCCTCAGCTGGCTCTCATCAATATCTGTACCCACAAAGATAGAAAAGAAAAAAAAAACAAAAGAGGGAAAAAAATGACAAAAAATGGGGAGTATGGACGTTAGTTCACAGTCTTCTCCCCAACTAAGGAGGTGACATAACCGTGCTAAAGCCCTGTGGTCCCGTTTCGGTGACAGGCACGGGACTCCCCAGTATGCGGGAGGCGAAAATCGACCGTGCGCCCGTGCGTCTCTTGCCTCTGCAATTCCAGCTCTCTGTCTCTCGTGCGCCCCAGTCTCCGCTGTGCCTCTCCAACGTGCCTGGTTGTCAAAGCTATCCGGGTACCCGTAGCTGGCCTGACTTTGCACGTCTGGAACTATGGGTATAGTAGTTTTCTTAAGAAAGACAGCGGGCGTGTGGCGTGAAATTGAAAGAAAGAGCGAGTGAGAGACGGAGAGGAGTGGAGGGAATTTCATAAAACAAGACAATTGGTCCGTCTTGTCTGTGACATTAATAAATGATATACAGAACACTTTACATATGAACCTTCCATTATTAGGCTACAACTATTTAGTCAAGATTAAGAGGATGTTTATCCCACAACACTTGATCAAGATTATCAAATTTAAGTAAAAAGAATTTTAAGTATTCAATCTATAATGTGTTTAAGTCAAACGAGAACAATAGTCTTTATTTAAGCAACCATTCGAAGATGACATTTACATTTTAATTACTAGTCATGATTATAATTTTACTAACTTTAATATTACAAAGAAAGGAAAACAACATTAATATTTTTCATGTGTGATGAAAGTACACCCTGCATGCCTTTTGGTGATTTTGATCTTTTTGAGATGGAGACAGAGAAATGCTACCCTGTGTTTAGGACAGACATTAAAGTGGAGGTCATTCTGTTACCCATCAGCAGTAGCAGGTAAAGCCAAACATAAGCCCAATATTGTAATACTTTGTAATTGTCATATAAAAATTCCATAACCTTTGTAATGTGGTGTGTCAAAGACACTCTATGATTAAAGGACCATACACCCAGAATAAGAGGCATACATTAAACTGCAAAAGATATCTGATCTTTATTACAGTTATATGACAAAGACATTTCAGCATAAAGGTTTCATACAACATACAACAAAACCCTGATATTGTCCTTTTGCCTTTACGCATAACATTTCACCCTGCCCTCCCAGTGGATGAAATATATATATGTTAACTAGATATAGAAGTCTTTGGGATGCACAGATATATCAGAGTTAAATTAAAACAATACAGACAGTTCATACACGACTGTCCTGAATCATCCTAAACATTATCAGACGAAGACCATTCCTTAGCATTTCAGAATTTGCTAAAAGAAATTAAAAGGTACATAAATCAAAACAAGAAACAAAAAAAGGTTAAGAGCGTGGGTGAGTCTTTTTCTTACGTTCATACATAATCTTCCAATTACCATATAAGTTGCAGCTGTATTTTGACTGTATTCCAGCTGTTGCCTAAAAACCTGTTGCAGCTGCAGCATATTAAATACAGGTAAATATTCTTCACAGGAACACAAGACAAAAGCACTGAACATATATGGCAGTCGAGCAGATCATGTACCAACTCAACCCCCCCACTCCCAACACAACCATCTACATCTTCTTTCAGTTCCTTGTTGTCATGGTTACAGAGTAAAGCAACATTACTGCAAGGCCTGACCAGCAGAGCTCTGACTCTGCTCTTCAACATGGTGGACTGATCTGTCCTGAATGGGCTGCAGTGATTGATGGCCAATATAAAGGAATTGTCTTTAAAAAAAAAACAAAAAAAAACGAAACAAGGCAATGATATGTATTCTGTTAAGTGTGTCTATGTGTCCAAGTACAGTGTGAGTGACTTAAATGTATATTGTGCTATGACATGCCTGTCACTGTGGATTGTTTCTATGTCTAAGTCTTTTCCTGTTGGTCCATTTATTTATTTCTCCTTGTCTTGGTATGTACAGTATGTGGTCACAGGTTTTCTCCCGGCTGGTACTGAGGCTCTGTGGCAGTGAAGTAATCCTCCAAGAAGGACTGCAGGTATTCAAAAGTGTGCCTCTCATCGGCCTCCCGCCTCCAGCACTGCAGCATCAGTTCATGGAGCGAGGCAGGGCAGCCTGGGGCGCAGGGCATCCGGTAGCCTCTCTCCACCTGCTCCAGCACCTCACGGTTGTTCATGCCTTCAGGGATGGAAGAAGCAGGGGAGATGTGAAGGAGGGGGAAAGAATAGAAAGTTGGATTAAAAAAACGTAAACAAAAAAATATAAAAACGAACACAGACATCCGTTTACATCTATGGTTTGCATTGTTTGTTGTACTGAAGATAAGGTGTAGCTTTCTAATTTTATTTCATTAGCTATAACAGCCTGTAAATTTAGTTCATTTCGTGTACTCGGTCTAGAATGCACACTAGTTTTTTGACCTTGCTTTGTTTTACTGTGGTAGCATTGGAGTTATTTTTGATTTCACCTTGTATTTGTAACAGAAGAACCCTCACTAAACAGTGGAGCACAGACTTATAGAGATTTTTATTGAAACATCGAAGAAACTGTAGCATAAAGCGGTCACATAAAAGTAGATGAAGCCCCACAACACTTCTTTAAAATTATACGTTGCTGTTGTTTTGAATATTAACAATGTTCATGATAAATCAAACTCACTCTGCTTTATATCTTTTGTAAGTTTGCGTTTTATGTTGCAGTTAAGGTGCTGCAGCTTGACATTGAATTCTTGCAAAAAAAAAAAAAAAATGAGGCCCATTCCCTATTTTAAAGGGACAAATTTAGTCAAGTTAACAAGTATTAAAAAAAAAAGAATATGCAAATTTTTTAATCTGCTCTTTCAATAATGTTTATCACAATTATATTGAATGAGTGAATATTGGAATGTGTTACAGCTCCCCCTATAATTTAGCGTTTAAGGTAAGACCAGAGTGAGGAAAGTGCATGGTCTGCGTGTTAATTTTCTCAGCAGGCTGGCAGGTGCTGGAGGCAGTGAATAAGAAATGTTCTCCCCTCCTTCTTCATCGACTATATAAGCACCTACTTCACAGTGTTTCTTCGATTAAGTGTTATTTATTCTATGCAACAGTCTGCGCAAAGATTTCAATGCAGTTATCATCTGCAATTATTTCCCTAGATCTTCTCAATATGTTTATCCTGACAATACTGCTCAAGACAATTTCCAAGTTGAGGAAACCATGAAAAAGTGGGTATCATGCTGTACCTGGATATGGCACGCGTCCCTTAGTGATGAGTTCAGTTAGCAGGATACCAAAGCTCCATACATCTGACTTGATGGTAAAGCGTCCATAAAGAGCAGCTTCTGGAGCTGTCCACTTGATAGGAAACTTAGCCCCTGAAACCATGGCAACACAGCGAAGATGAATAATCATATAATTAGGGTAGGTTATGTATAAAAATATAGGCATGGAGGCAGAGAAAGATATTCTTAATCATCACATTGTACAAGTCTGCTTCTCTCTCTCTTACACACACACACACACACACACACACACACACAAACAAAGGCGCATGCACACACCCTGGCTGACTTATCACATGCTGTTACCTTGTCGGGCTGTGTACTCGTTGTCCTCGATGAGCCTAGCCAGGCCAAAGTCAGCAATCTTGCACACCAGATTGTCTCCAACAAGGATGTTAGCTGCTCGCAGGTCACGATGGATGTAGTTCATCCTTTCGATGTATGCCATTCCAGCTGCAATCTACCAGCACCCAGAGGGAACTCAGGTTAGATGAGGAAAGTATGCATTTCCTTTCAGTTTGATATTTTGAATCCATATCCGTGTGTCACCTGTGCCGCCATGTCCACCAGCTGAGGAAGCTTCAGATTCTGGCCTTCACCATCTTTTAAGAAGTCCAGCAAACTTCCTAAAAGCAAAGAGTTTAATACGATCAGATGAATCCCTTATGCCTTCTGTGGCTGACATGTATCTGTTGACCCATACAAGTACATATTACAAAGACAAATACATACAAAATACATCAATATACACTGACATACATAAAAGGTTTATGCTTGTAGTTTTTAGCTAAATACTTTTACTTATTTCGACATTACGATCAAACCTCCCAAACTTTGAGTGTTTCTTTTTAACTGAATATTGAAGGAATATTTCTGCCAGCCTAAGGCCACCTCCAGAGGGAGGTCAAAGATCATATTCAGAGAAGTAAATACAATTCCAGTGTTTGGGTAGGAATTCAGTTTTTGTCCTTCAGGGAGACATGAGGAGTTGAACTTGTGGTCTTTCAATTTACAAAAAAGCCTCCCTTTTCACTTTATCACACTTGTGCCAATTTTTTCTTCACTTTCCATTTTTGTAATGTCAATAATTATTACCACTCAAACAGTTAAAGAAGTAAAAAAGTTAAACCAAAAACTGTGTTGTACGAGAATATTTCTAGTGCTGGTGTTTTTACAGAAAATACAGAAAAGGGATTGTAGTTATTGAAGATCTATTGGCCAGTTCCAAAGTTTTACATTGACTAGTTTAAGGTTTTTGTACAACAGCAGTGATTGTTTGTGTTGTTTCTGTGTATGCAGTGTGTCAGAGGAATGTTCGTTGCCTCAGCCTGATACCTTGGCTCATGAACTCAGTGATAATGTAGATGGGCTCTTCAGACACAACTGCATAGAGCTGCACCAGCTTGTCATGGCGCAGTCTCTTCATGATCTGAGCCTCCTCCAGGAAAGCCTCGGGGGACATGGTTCCTGGCTTCAGAGTCTTCACAGCTACCTTGGTGGTGCCGTTCCACATGCCTAGCATACCGACAGGGGATGTTAAAGTACCCGCAGCACATGAACGCCACATGGACACACAAAAACACGTATAGAAACATCCAATCTTCTGCCAAACAGACAAGTGAGGTGAAGTGGTTGTATGTGCATATGAGATATATGACACAAGCACTCACACATACACTACATATGTGTGTGTGTGTGTGTGTGTGTGTGTGTATATATATATATATATATATATATATATAAGGATAAAGCGGGTATAGAAGGTGAATGAATGAATGAAGGA
>JAQQZY010000003.1:6988797-7001207 GCA_030068375.1 Ostorhinchus rueppellii | reverse complement strand
ATATATATATATATATCCAGAGCATGGGACACTATGCATGTACAGTCACAGGCAGAAGACTGTACAGAGCTAAACTCACCAATGCATGCGAATGATTGTTATTTTTGTGATCATGCACAACATGCAATGAGTTAGGAGGGCAGGAGAGAGATTTTCTGGTCTTACATCAACACCAGCAGCACCTGAGATACATGGGCAGGCAAAGAGCTTGGTTGGCCTCAGGGAGAAACTCTGCATGGCTCAGAACAGCCAACACACAAGGATTTGGTCTGGGAAATGGCATATTTACCAATAACAAATGTATAATTGGTTATGGCATGGAAATAAAAAATTATTTTCACTTTACTGGGAAAACAAATTTTTGTAATGTACCTATTCTCACTTTTTGCTACACAAACATTTTCATGAAAATGTTTGTTTCAAATGCTGTGTCCTGACACCTTTCACCAGTCTCTTCTTTGCATATCGATTACATTCTTCTCTTTGAATCAGACGGGTTGTTAAAGGTTATAGTCGAATGATACTTCCTAAACAGTCTATTGTTTCTGACATTAAAACTTCTTCCAAAATGGGATCTTTCTTGGTCAGTGATAACATATGAAGTGAGTGTTTGGCCTAAAACATTGTCAAATGTTACGAGGAACAAGAAGTGAAATTTGAGTTGAACTCGGGTTTTCTTTCAAAACAAATGTTGTGGCTCAAAATAAATAGTTCCATGCTTCAGAGAACATCACAAACTTCCATTCTCTGTTAATGGATAAAAAAAAAACTTAACTGCCTAAATATAAATAAATGACAAGTTTACAGCAGACAGAGCCAATCCTAAGGTGGGCAGCCTTGATTATAGCACATATTTAGGGAAGTTTACGCAATCTCACAAGATTTATTTCCATCAGTTTTTGGACATATATGGTTGTTGAACTAAGACCTGACCAAATGCATCAACCCCAGGTCATAGCACTACCCCCACAGGCTTGTACTGTAGGCACTAGGATTGGTGGGTAAATACTTCATCCACCTCTTTTCTGACCCTGTACGTTCATCACTCCGAAACCACGCCCATCTGGACTCGTCAGACCACATGACCTTTACTAATAAAACACAGTCCAATATTTTTCCTCTCTATTAAACTCACTGAAGAAATGAGAAACTACTCTCACTGCATCAGTTATCATCATAAGAACTTGCTGCATCTGAAACATATCAAATATCCAATGGAAGGATCTGATCTATTTGCTTAGTTAAATCCAAGTGGGACTTATTTTTGACTGGGCTGTGTATTCGTTTAGTCTTTCACTGTCAGCTATTATGAGGAAATTCTTGAATTACAGGAGCCAATTTTAATGAGTCTAATTATAATAGCCCTGGTCATAGAGGTGGTGCCCCAGATTCACTTTGGGACCTCATAAAAGCTTAGAATGGCCCTGATAAGGCAATAATAGAGGCTACAATAGAAAACCACAGTGTTCCAGTCTAGGTTGGCAAGATCAGTCTCACCCATCCATACGTCTCCGAAGCAGCCTTGTCCTAGCTTTCTGTTCAGGGACAGGGTATTCCTGGGGACCTCCCAGGCGTCCCGGCCAAGGCCCATGGTGAGTGGGGTGGAGTTAGGACAAGGATTGGTCAGGAAATAACACAATCCATCATTAGTACCTGTTAGAGCCAAGGAAGGTGGAAATGAAGGGAAGAATGGGAGTTTAAGAGGAGTGGGTGTTTAAGATGCAGTGATGGATGGAAAGATGGAAGACAGAGGGGGTTGGGGGGTGACAAAAAGGTGAAGTGAGATGATGAAACATGCACATGCAACAGCAGAGGGAGAGGTAAAGGTGAGCACACCTGGAGTTTCACTCATTGACTGAATATGTTGAGTTTTTTGCCAAATTACAGTATTTATCAGTGGTTTATTTTAATGCTGCATATATTTTTTTTAACATTAGAACAAATTCCTTGACATACAGTTTGATAATGCTGCGTATTTAATGCACAAAATTAAAAAAAACAGTGTCTGTCTCATTACCACATAAGTGTCTGTGTGGTCTAATCCTTACGTATATTTGTTGCAGGTAGTCAGACACTGTGAACAATGCAGACAGATAAACAGGGCTTTAGAGTGTATCTGTTTGCCAGGTTGTCTTTATACCATAAATGCTCACTGATTATCTTGTCATCTGACCATAACAATGATTTAACACATTATATATAATCCAGTTCTCATACTTTTTTAACCAGGTGTGCTCCCACCATGACCCTCTCCCTGCTACACAGTCCCACCAGTCCTACCCATCCAGACTTCTCCAAATTGTCCGTTGCCCAATTTCTTAATCAGCTGGAGGGATTCTCTGGGAATCTCCCACATATCCTTGGTCTTCACTGATAAGTCAGCCAGCTTAGGCATGCCCCGCTTACAACTGCCAATCAAACGGCAGCATAGTCCTGCTGCTCTCTCTGAGAGAGACGAGAGGCGAACAGACAAGAAAAAAAGGAAACAAGTAGAAAAGAAGAGCAGAGAAAAGGGCAGCACACAGAAATGAATAACAAATAACAAGACAAGTTGCTTTTGCACATATGCAATTGACAAGAACCCAAAAAATAAAGCATTATAAGACACATGGAACATCAGCAAAACAGACACACACAGCAGTGATTTCTATTGAAATCAGCGATAGAAGTGGACAACACACTGAGTGAGAATAACAAGTGGAAAACAGTCCAGTCAGTTACAGATGTCTTCAAATCTTTTAGGCTGCTTTTTGAAGGAGTCAAAAGAAGTGCACATTAAAGAGTGCTTGCTATAACAATAAGAGACACTAGGGGGCAGATTTATACTAACAGACTGTAGAGGAAGTGCAGGGTGTGAACCCTCCATGCATCAGTAACAGAGAAAAACTTAAAAAGTTACTAATAGTCACAGAAAGTTGTTTCAACTTAATCATGAGTAAAGAATGATCAGCAAAGAAACTCCTGCTCAAATAATTTACAGAAACATCTGAAACACTGAAAAATTTGGAGGAATGACTATCCACTTTAAAGGACTGAGAAAATACTGCTCTTGGACAATGTGATGGTTGATCTATTCTATCTATTACCTTCTGATAGACCTTATCTCAGAAACGATAATTATGGAAGTCAGTGACACATCATGAATTCGACCATCAGTTACAGACATATTTGTCAAATTCAAAGATAATTGCACGTGTCAAGACAGTAGAAGTTTGTTGTAAATTGGTTGAAGTACGAGTGAAAATATGTTATTACAAACACAACACCCAAAAGTTGTGTAAGTGATGATGTCTAACTTCTCTATACAACCTGCTCAGAGCTGTAGAAGATGCTACTGTGGCTAAACATAACCAGACCTGCAGCGGATGTCACCTCTTTAAATAACTCTATTTAGTCTCAGAAATCGAGGTGAAATGTTTCAAGGTGAAACTCATTTTAGCGTTCGTGGCATGTATCATGTGAGCCAAGAAATGCAGTCCATTAAGCTGTTCCACACTAAACTAAATCATTTTCTACATAATATTTGCAACAAACTGTGACCTTAACTTGTAAAAACATGTTTTAAATGGACAAATATCATATGTGCAAATTATGTCAGATTTTAAACAGGATCAAAAAACCAAAAAATTGAAATAAATTCCAGAGGTGGAGAATCTCAGCTCCATACGGTAAAAGTCCTGCTATGTACTGGTTTTACCTGTTCACTTCACACAGGTGATTCCACTAATTACTCTGTTTACCTGGATGAGGACGTGTGCTCATCAGGATGGGCCGGTTCAGTGGATGGTTGGAACAAATGCATGACAGGACTTTTACTTTATGAAGCTGGGGTTCTCCACCACTGATAAATTCCAATGGGGTATGCAGGAGGAGCTCTGCAAAATCTTACCAAGATAATTTTCACTTATTCCATTGGCAGATTTTTTTTTTTTTGCTTGGATTAAGCAAAAAAAATCTTGAATTAAGCACAAAAAAAAAAAAATCTGCCAATGGAACAAGTGAAAATTACCTTGGTAAGATTTCTTGAAATAAGATTCTTAAGATCTATTCTCTAAAAATAAGTTCTTATATCTCACTGAAAAGTTACTCTTTAGGTGATTATATTTTATTTTAACCCCTTGATGCCGATTGTCACGAATTCGCATCAAACCCCCTTCGCTCCAAAATGTAACCAAAATACTATCTACTTGAAAGCAAAAAGACAAGTAAAAATTTTTTTTTATCCATAATTGGAAATAAATTCAGGCGTCAAGGGGTTAAATGTGATGAGATATTTGGACATGAATGAGAAAAATACACTTAGTAAGATTTAGATTTTTGCAGTAAGGAAAAACTCTGATCTGATTGATCAAATAATATTGTAAGAATTTGTTGGAAATGTTTGGTCTGTTTCTTTATTACACCTGTACGAAAATCAAATTTTTCTGGAATTCATTTTTCCTGCTGGAGGGAGTGCGGTTCGCTCGAGGTAGATCAAGCCCGTGTATTCGAGTCCTGTCCTGGTATTGCTGGCTTTTGGGGAGAGACGATTAAATTGATGTATTCAGTTTTCGGTGTTCATTTTGATAGGTCCTTGGCTACTTTGTTTTTCAGCATTCCCCCAGAGGAATTATGAAAAAGTGGCATATCTATTTAGAATACTGATGCTGCAGGCAAAAAAGCCATCACCAAACATTGGCTTAAAAAGGACCCTCCTTCAATCTCCTTGGTGATAAAGATTGTCAACCAGATCCATTTAATAGAAATGATAACATACAAGCTCTGCCTACAACAGCACAAGGGTGTAAAGAACTGGAAAAAAATGGCACTTTTTCATTCAATCTGTGGACAGTAAACAGTATGCAAATATCTGAATGTACCTGTGACCATTTCTGTTTTTGTTTGTTCTGTGTCTTGTATTAAAACAATAAAAATACAGTAATAAAAAATGTATAGTAAGAATATATTTCTAATCCAATCCAAGAAGGTCTTAAGCTTCAACATACAAAGGTTCATTTAAAAAAATAAATCCAATTACTATTTGCTTTAAAGAAGGGACAACAACAGAAGAAGGTGTTGTTCTGCTGCGTTACCTGTGTAGTGCTCCACCAGTTGCTGCACAGTGTCAAACTGTGACCTTGTGGTGATGTAGTAGCCACCATTGTCCAGTTTTCGGATCTTATAGTGCTTGACGTGGTCTCCCTTGGTGTCATCCCAGTCACGGATAGACAAAGAGTAAGCACCTGTAAAGAGATGAGGAGAGGGAGGGAAATGCAGGGTGAGAAACTAGAATTAGAGCAAGAGATCAGTGAAACTAACTGTCACATAGTTTGGCTGAAACTCTTTATTGAATGCATGTGTTTATGTGGTCTCCTCACCCTTGGTGGTCTCGCTCTCACGTATGAGGAAAGTTCCCCTCTGGTTGCCATGACCCAGCAGCTGTCTCTCCGCATCCTTCCTCCCCATCTTCCCAAAATACCACCTGTCGCCATGACAACAATGCATGGGTCACCACAGCAGCGCGCTTATTCTAACCTCTGCCCTCAGACTACATGCCATTGTTTTTACAACAAAATCAGTCCAAGTTTCAACAGTAGACTCTAAATTACATCTGATGTTCATGTTCGTGTGTGTACTCACTCCTCTGCCTGTATGGAGTCGACAGGAGCTACGTAGTTGGAGGGGATGTAGCCTGAGTTGCCCGTGTCCAAAGATCGAGCCTCCCACCAGTCGCCCTCTCTGCCAACAGACACGCAAAAGGAGAATCAGTTTGTAGACACGCAGTACAACAGATGGGTTTGGAGCAGCAGGGGTTAGATGTGCACCACCACCTTGACTTCACACTATATTTGCAGTAATATTATTATTGCATTAGGCACAGGTGTCAAACATGTGGCCCAGGGGCCAAATCCGGACCGCCAAAGGGCCCCAATTCAATTCAATCCCACCTCTGGAATGAATTTTTAAAATGCAAAAATTACACTGAAGATTGGGCTGCTCAATTATGGAAAAAATCAATATCACGATTATTTTGGTCAATATTGAAATCACGATTATTCAAACAATTAATTTTGAGTTTCACAGTGCATTTATTCAGCATTTCTCTCTCTCAAAAAACACTTTATTGATTCTTTATGCAAAACATTTAAAGTTTTGCTAGAAATATGTACTTTACAGCTGTTTTGCAATGGAATGGAATGTAGTGCGCATGCACGTTTCTCAGAAATTGTGTAAAGAAAAACAGAAAATAAATTGTTTCAACTCAATTATTTGAGTTTTGAGATCGTTTGACAACACAATCAAAATTGTGATGAAAACTCAATTAATTGCACAGCCCTAACTGAAGATATGAACAATCAAGGCTGTTAAAATCATTTTAAGTCAATGTAATCTAAAGTGGATCTAATCTAAAGTAAAATACTATCATAATAACCTACACATAATGACAACTGCAATTTTTTTTTCCTCTTTGTTTTAGGAAAATTATACAAAAATATTTACATTTACAGACTAGCCTTTTATTAAAGAAATGTGAATAACCTGAAACCTCTAAATAGAAGTATGTGGAATTTTAATAAAATTCTTCCTGTTATTTAATGTTTTGCGTATTTGTAGATCTGCTGTGATCTCTAAGTTGTGATTCACTTGTACAAATGATAAACTAAGGCGTAATATTGTTAACATTACACTTATTTTTCTTAGTAATTTTCAGGTTGTTCATATTTGTTCATGTTATGTTCGAGTACAATTCGTAGATCGAATCATTTTCATTACAGAATTTTACATTTTTTTCACACAAAAGTTATCATCCTATTATTTATATTATTTTGCTGGTCCGGCCCACTTTAGGTTATATGTGAGCCCTGAACTAAAATGAGTTTGACACCCTTGGCATTAGGTTTAAGGTGGAGAACAGAGTTTACAAGTTACACTACCAATCTTGTCAAGTGAAAAATACTAAGAACTATTAATCACCATTTAAAAAGCAGACATACATGAGATTAAGCTGCTGAAAAGAAGTCAGATTAGAAGGACCATAGATTGTGATAAATAACTCTAAATTTCAGTTGGCCATAAGCAGTCACTGACCACGTTTCACAAAATGAAACATTCTTGATAAAAGAATTTAAATGTGTTAACATTTTCAGATGGGTTTTGAGACCTCTGACAGTTCATATTGATAATGGATGCCAATTAACTGCAGCCTCTAGTATTTAATGTATGCAAACAAAATGAATTACCTTTTGGAACCTGATCTTCATTTAGCAATGATCACATACAGTATAATTAACATCCATTTTTCAGCCTCGCAACTTTAGATCACAGTATATTACAGTATTGTGCTATCAGGTATAATTAACCTGCAGGAAATTTTTTCTTACCATAAAACGGCGCGCTTTTAAGCAAGTGTGATAAAAGAAAAAAAGATATATGTCACTTTGTATTCTGATGAGAGAACGATGCTATAGGTTACACATTATTAACTCAAAACCCTATTACCAGAGGAGTTTGGACATTTTTTTAAAATGCAGTTAAAGCTGAGATCTGTGATTTGTTCATTCATTTAATTATTAGAAAGATTTTCATAACACCCATCAAGCATTTGACCTGTTACCAATAAACCTGTTCACTGTGGAATCTGCAGGAGCAGTTTTCCTCATAAACTCCAGAACTTGTCAGTCTTATCTTATCTCTTTCCCAACTTTATATGAATGTGTTGAAACTTTATATTTAGAGAATACGACTTAGGTGGCCAGTGAAGATATTAAACATTTTTTCAGTGTATTTTAAAATCAAGTCACAATCAGTAAATCCCAGAATAAAGTTTTTATTGTAATTTAGAAAATATCTTAACTTTGGAAAGCTTTCCACCTTTTTTGCCTTTAACTAGCCCATAACTCTGAAAAGACCTAAAAACCTGTGATGCTATGGTCTGATTTTAGAGGGAAAACACTGTTAAATCGCACATGAGCTTTGTATCAAGTAGAATAAATTCACATGTAAACCATTTGTACTCAGTTTTATACTTTTAGATTTAGACAAATATTTCAATTTCACCACAGGACTTTTGTTTGAAAAGCTTCCACATGTGAAAAAACACAGTAGCATACAGACTCAGACTGAAAATAGAGAAGTCACGTATTAAATACAATACACCATGAAGATCAGTGGGACACAAGAAAACTATTATTATTAACGATAGTTTATTAGACCTGGGCTTTACAAACATTTAAACTCACAGCCCCCAAAATAACAGCACCAGCCCCCCCCCCAAAGTGACTGAAATGTGCACAGGACTCACGCAATGATACTATATATATGTATATATACTATGTATATTTTCCACATTGCATTGTGGGCACTGGACATTTTACTCATTGTGTTCTATTTTATGTGCAAGGGTTCAAGGGGGTTTCAAGTGAGGGGTGCATTCTGTGCCACATGTACCCCACCCCTAATATGACAGGTCATGTCTACCATTACTTAAGCCTTGGCCCCCACAGAGTCAGGCGTACTTGACTCTGCAGATTATTTGAAACAGGTGAATGAAACTTCAAAACTTGATATTTTGTTCTGTATTATTATTATTTTTTACTTTTCATGTTGATTGAAAGCTACTGCAAAAACTGAGTGAAAGTTTGCTTTTATGTTGCAAGAGTGCACGTAATCAGACTGTTGTTTACATTTTAGAATGTTTATGTTCTTGACACATGTTGGCAAAACTGTACAAACTAAATTATAAATGTTCTGGAAGGTTCTTTGGGCTAAATGGTCTGTTTTATCGTTTTCTTTTAGGGCTATGTTTTACACAGGGAAATCATTTGGTTGGACTGTTCAGAAACTTGCAAATTAGCCTCAAAGATCAATGTAATGAGTCGTGATAAAATCCAGATTGTGATTTTATTTTTAAAAATCAGGATGTAATATTTTTGCCACATCACTCCTCCCTCCTATGCTCTTTCATAATAATATCTCTTCCCTCATTACTAGAAACGCAAATCAAATGTCCTCCCATCAAAGTGTTAGTGCAACAATAACGCTCTTAATCTGTTGTAATTACTTAAGGTGTCACTTCAAGAGGTTTCTGAAAATCAACTCGTCACCCCCCCCATTGGTGTCCTGTGACCCTCACTTTGGGAACCCCTCTATTAGACCGTTTAATCAAATTTCTTAAAGAAACTAAACAAATATAAATATTTGTGTAGAACTGAAAGCAGGTGAAAGCCAACAGAGTAAATTCACTAACATCAACATGTTCAGAAGTTGAAAATACTTGCTTTCTTGAGAAGTGTTAAGCTGTGACATGTAACTATAGTAACTCTTAGACACTGTGTGCATTTTTACTCACGTGTTGTTGATGATTTGAAATTTCTCTCCTTTCTGGAAACTAAGGTCATCTTCAGTGCGAGCATCATAGTCGTACAGAGCTATAAAGAGAGTGACTCCTCCGCCTGTACGTGTTGACACAAACACACACACAAATCAAACTAAACAGCAGGTATCAGCTTCATACTATACACATGATTTCACACCAATGAGTTCCAATAATGATCTGGGATTGATTTTACAGTCTATGCGGATCCTTGATTATTTTATTTACTGTCAGAATCCTCCAGTATAGGTCTGTCTATTCACATGGCCATATACAACATCTTCAGCAAAGTACATATAGAAACAAACAGGATTTCAGAAGTGCACAGAGGTCCGTCTATTCATTCTGTTTTTTTATTGATTTGCACCGTCTGGAATATAAGTGATATAAATTTGACTCTGTTCTCACACACACAGATCGTACTTGTTATGCCTCCGGGCCGCTGGTTTGTGTTGGTGTTGGGGAAGACGGTGCTGCACGAGAAGCCTTTGTTGAAGTCTGGGATGGTCTGAGTGGGGTCGGGACAGTAACGGCCCTGAGTCAGTGCTGTGGACAAGCCTCCATCTGTGTTGCTAGGAAACGGATCAGTAATGTCTGCTGTTGCTGCTGCTGCTGCTTTGGCGGACTTCTTCTGTTTGCAACAGGCACACCCCATAATAACCAGCACGGAGACGGAGTCTGTAAAAACAGCAGAGATAATAAAATAACAAGCCACAACTCTTTTTAAATATATAAATGTCTGTTTATTTTTTTCCTCTGTTGTAGCATTAATTTAAGCTGTTTACAGCTAATATACGCATTTTACCCCGATCAAAGGTAACAACTAAGGTTTCTTTGGAATAGAATAAAAAGAAATGCACTGTCCAAACTCAACAGTTTTAACCCTTGATGCTGATTGTCGCAAATTTGTATCAAACCCCCTCCGCTCCAAAATGCAACCAAAATACTATCTTGTAAGCAAAAACACAAGTGATTTTTTTTTTAACATAATTGGAAATAAATTCAGGTGTCAAGGGGTTAAATGCAGGTATTACAGATTCATGCTTCAGCACTTGAGATGTTAATGGCAACAAATTAAAATAAGGGACATGTGGTTTATAGAGCATGGGGTATAAGCAAAGGTTAAGGTTGCGATAAGTCACCCCTCTATGTGAGTGAAACCTGAAAAGAAAACAAGCCAAGCTCAGAGAAACTGAAAGCAACACTCAACAAACACATACACGGGTCCACTTTGGTAAAAGAAAAAAAATAAAAGACAGAACTGTAAAGACAGAAGTTACCAACTTGACATAAAAAATTTAACTTCCCTTTAGCAAAAGGTGGAGGAGGAAGAACAAAAGACTGGTGAAAGTAAGGCAGGAAGGTGGAAGATGCAGAAGGAGAAGTTCACTTTTTCTTACCTGATGTCTTCCTCTGTCAGATCATCTGTCAATCACCATTGCCACTGGAAAAAACGAGGGAAAAGAGAGAAGAGAGGTGAGTGACAAGGGATGGAATGAGAGAGTGGGGCAGAGAGGTTGAGTGGCAGAAAACCAGAGAGGGAAAAGATAGTAGAGAATGTGAGAAGACTCAAATGCAGTAAAGCGTGAATACAGAGACGTGTGAGAGAAGACGTGGTGAGACAGAGAAGTTAAAAAAGGAGAGACACAGACAGCCACCAGTAAGGGAAGACAGAGAGAGATGTGAGGTTAGCCACTTCCCTTTTTGCTTTACAGTTTCGAGAAAGGGTATTCAGTCATTCTGACTGGACAACAGCTGTGAACTTGTGTGAGAATATGCATGAGTGTGTGTTTAAGTCTCTGGTAAAAGGAACATATTAGACGCAGAATATTAAACAATGGAAAGTGACATAACCTGACAGCCACTGACAGTGTGATAATGTGTTTTGTAAAGATCATTGTGGTGATGTGCACGCACCTATGTAATTCTGACTTCCAGTTTTGAGTAAACCGCATTGTTTCAATACAAAGTGTGTTGACAAAGCATATACTTGTGCCAAGAACATGAAGAGGAAATAACATACACAGAAGACTGTAAAACATTTTAATTGTATGAAGAAACGCTTTCATGCAGTCAACAGCCTGAGACCTTATCACATCCAGCACCTTATACAACCTTTAACCTTACATCCTGAAGGAAATCTACAATCAATGGTAGTTACTGCCTTGCTCAATGGCTTTATCTGGTGGTGCAGTTACAAACAATGAATTAACTCCAGCCTTTATTTTACATTTGTTGCCATTACTGATTGAATGGTACAATGTACACTAGGGCTGTCCAATTAGTTGAATTTTGATCATGATTTTGGTTTTGTTGTCAAACGATCTCAAAACTCATATAATCGAGTTGAAACGATTTATTTTCCGTTTTTCTTTACACAATTTCTGAGAGATGCGCATCCACCATACATCCTATTCCATAGCAAAACAGCTGTAAAGTACATATTTGTAGCAAAAATTTGTTTTCAATTTGAATGTATTGCATAAAGAATCAATAACAAAGTGATTTTTGAGAGAGAGAGAGAAATGCTGAAGAAATGCAAATGTGAAACTCAAAATAGTTTGAAAAATTGTGATTTCAGTATTGACCAAAATAATCGTAACAGATTTTTTTTCCATAATCGAGCAGCCCAAATAGGCACACACACATACTTTCATGCATTCATGGAGTTTGTGTTGGGGTCTATTTCAGTTCATCAGTTATCGATGTTAACGAACTACATTTCTGAAATTCAAGATTCAAGACTTACTTTACTGTCATTCAGGCACAATACCAACACGGTACAGTGCAGAACGAAATTGCGTATCATCACAAGAAATATAAAAACACCTTAGCAGCCAGAAATATATTGGAACGACTACAGAAATAAGTAAGACAATTAAGCATAAAAAGGCAATTATTAAAACCACAGTATAATTACACTGGTCTACAAGTAAAATGCTTCCAGAATAAAAGCAGTTCAACTTTACCAAATTTGAGTCAAAATAAAGAAAAATTCAGTCCAAAGTCCTAGTTGGTTGTAGTTTCTCAGATACAGTCTGAGGCCAAAATGTGAAAT
>JAQQZY010000003.1:6957716-6982166 GCA_030068375.1 Ostorhinchus rueppellii | reverse complement strand
TCCATCCATGTCATTTACACATTGTTCTATGTGAATAAAATGACTAAATATGTGACTGTGTTTGTGTCTGAAGGTCTATGGTAGCAGCATCAGCAGGTTTATGGACAGAATTGTGGTTCTAGTAGTTCAGTATTTAGTCTTAAATTGTAAATAATTGAGTCAGCATACAAAAAATAGGCTCATTTTAACATTGTTAAGGAACACTTGGGTGAAATTGGCATTTCTTTAGGTGAACGAGAAATATCGCAATATTATCATTATTGGAATGCTGTACGTCCATAACACATAGCACAAGTTTTCCCAATACTGTGTGAATTCATATTCGTGATGGAGAAAGTGCAGTCCTAAAGTTGCATATCATGTTTGTAATGCTTGATGTCAAAACTTTTTCTTTTCTTTTCTGAATGATCAAATACACACAAAACATTTTATACATAGCATTTTAGTTTTTGCACAACTATAGGCTAATATGCACTATGTGTGTAACGGTACACTAGTTTGTACCTACTGTAACCGTTTTTGTGCAGGGCCTTCAATAAAATACGGAGGCGTATCGAACTAATACATGTAGCCTATGCTAAGAACGCCAACACTCGGGATGCAGTGTGGCCACAAGCAAACCATGTGCAGGGTTTCACCTATACACATTTAAAGTGTTTGTGGTTTTTTTTGCTGTGGCACTGAAAATTCAGCTGTGGCGCCACTGCAGAAAAAAACACAAACATTTTATTCTGAGGCTGGGGCGCCAAGAAGGGGGGGGGGGGTTAAATATGACAACAGAGTGTATAACAGGGGCGCAGAAGCCAGATCGGACCCTCGAAGCATGTTGAGTTTCATTTTTGGTTTTTGGTAGTTATGGAGCACACAAATGTATTGAAGCGATATACCAAAAAAACTGAAATGTTTCTGTAGCGTTACACCTCTAATATGCATGCATATCTGTCTTGTGCACACAACTATTTTGACAGCTTCCTTAGCCCATAAAAAGTTTCCGGTAAGCATTTTGTTTTGGTCATTTTTGGATTTTAGTTAAGAGGATATTAACTCTGATTCACACTCATATATGGTAACAATAAAGTGCCTTAACACTGGATACCACCTGCTATGAAAAGGAAAAAATAATAAGAGGAAGTTTGCTCTGGGCTACGGCACGAATGTGGACTTTATGAAAGCCAACTCACTCTCTCTAGATACATAAGGTAGTGAAAACACAATGATTCTAATTTATGCATGATTCTGCACAAACACAAACATATTTATGAGCATTACATTCCATTTCTGCAACTAGAACATCTTAATTCCACCTTAAATTTTACATATTGAACCTTTAAATAACTGAACGCTAAATTCTTTGACTAGCTGATGGGGGAAAAATTGTGAAAAATGTCAATGTTCTCCAAAGTACAAGAAGATGTCCTCAAATGTTTCATTTCTCATTTGGCTCCACAACCCAAAGATTTTCATTTTGCTGTCATAAAGCAGAAAATATTCCAGTATAACAAGCTGGAATCTGAATATTTTGCTTTTTTTTTTCCTTAAAAAAATGACTCACTGAAAACTCAAACTGGCAATTAATATCATAGTTGTCAACTGATTGTCGCAACTCTACTGACTGTCAAGGTGAAGGGAGGGACTTCACAAAGAAGAAAAACCATGGAAATAGAAAATTTATATTGGATAAGAGAGATGTCTTCTTTATGAAAATCCCAGCAAACTGTATGTTTTAGTCAATTTTTATACCCTAAACAATATAAGGACGCAAATAAAGTATGACCTACAGAGCATAAGCGCGCACACACACTGCACACACTAATAAAATCACAATAACACTACGCTCCATAGTCACACTCACAAACATCCAATTCCAAGGGACACACCCTTTCCTGCACAGTGGACTACTGATAAGCTGCTCCCAGCGGGGAATTCATGGAGACCACAGAACAGCCCACAAACACACAACTGTTCAGATCGATAGTTTCTGTACTGTCACACCGGTCTCTGCTCTTCATCTCTTGTTTCTCCACCTCTTGTCTTACTTTTTGTCCTCTCCTTTGCACATCTCCCTCATTAGAAGGAAGCCCCACAGGATGCAGAGTGTGTGTGGGGTAGGAGTGATAGGACAATGGGAAGCAAGCTGTCACTGAACCCTCAGATGCATTATACACACACTTGAAAAGGAGGGGGGGATGGGGACGGCCAGTGGAAAAGTAAGGTGTCCTGGCCATAGGGACGTCCTGTTTCCACATGATGTCACCATTTCCTTGTCGAGATACAGAACAATTTTGGAACTGCATACGTGAACACTTACAGAAACGGAGCTGCTACACCTGTTTCCTTGAGGAGTCAGAGTGTACGCAGCTGAAGGGTCAGCATACACAAAGCAGAGCACTTGCACAAAAACCACATCATAAAACCTCTCAGCTGCTCGTTCTGGTTTGACTGAAAATCACAACCTGCTAGGTGTGGGAACGTTTTGTTATGATGGGATCCTCCAACACTAGCCATTCCACTTACAAACACACACACACACACACAGAAAACACACACACCCCCTTCCTTCCTGCCTAGCTCCATAGCTAAAGACAGGAACTGACCTCGCAGAGAAACAGGAAGTGATGAAGCCCGGCCTTGGGTAGCCTAATCGCGGTTTTTCCCTTTCCGACCCTCAAAAATTCCACGACGACCCCTTCATACATTCCCCTGAAATGAGCCGTTAAGATTTACAGTAATAACTTTAAGGAAGATGGAGATGCAATTAGCCTATGTAAAGTCCCAGCAGCTGCAGATGTGGAGGAATAAACACCTATGTGATGTCAGACAAACAGGAACACCTCAGAAAGATGGAGATGTAAAAGGATACATCCAGCCTTGCCTGTTCTTCACCGTGCCTTCCTGTATGCCCGTTACAAAATAATTCAAAGCCATATTTACCCATTTCAGGTGCTGCTTATGGAGCTGTTCTTATTCATCTTTGAACTGAAGTGACAATTTTGAGAAATCACCTATCTGTGATTTTAAAAGCATTCAAAAAACAAAAACAAAAAAAACAGACTGCTCCCGTCCTTTTGTCTCATCCAGACAGTCAACACCATATGATCCAGTCAGCTTTTGCACAAATTCACACACATTATGGCTTGTCCTATTTTGGATTTGAATTCAACAATACATACATCCGTCCACCCTGAGGATATAAAGAAACACATCTTCAGTAGGATGCTCTTTGAACTTTGGGTAATTCCACTCTTTCAAAACTGCAGTGTCAGATTTCTAAATATCATCTTCTGTTGTATCAGAGGAGAAGTGTTGGTAGAGGGTCAATTGCGTTTAACAGGCAAGAACACACAGTTCCTTTTATTCAACTTTAGCAGTGAACTGTCCAAACTTACCCAATGTCCACATTTGTTTGATTTACATCAAACAAAAATTAGATTTCAGCTAAGACTAAGCATTAATGAGTTTGCTACTATTTTCAGTGTCCTTTGACCTACAGTTAGTTACATGTTGCCTATGGGTGATTTCCTCTTAACATAAACGTTTGTATAGATAGATAGATAGATAGATAGATAGATATAATTTTGGTCATATTTAAGTATGAATTTATATATATGTCACGTAACGTATCTCACATGAGATTCCAACTACTTGCTGAAACAAATGTCAGTTCTTTAAAAATTACCGCCAAAGTATCGGCTCGTGATGCTACAGTTGATAATATAGATGTTAACAGGTGTGAGTGAACGGAGCGGCCTCACCATAGATCCTGGTCCCGGGGAAAGCTGGAGGCAGATGGGGAGCACAGAGGGAGAGTGTCCTGGGTCTCACAGAAGCAGGCTGCTGCACCGCGCGACTGTTAAGATGTGAGCGCGCGCCACGTCCGGATAGTTTGGGAAAGAACTTTGCGCGCACACTGACGTCCGCCCCGGAGGATGGCGCGCGCTAATTATTAAGCTCAACAACAGCAGCTAGGATCGACAATTAAGATTATTAGTTTTATGAAGAAAAAAAAAAAAAAAAAAAAAAAAAAAAAAAAAAAAAAAAAACTTGGGTAAAGCCGCATAAAAAGTGCAACTTGTTCATTCATACGTTTGTTAAAGTTTAAGAGTACGACACTGGTGACTAATAATGAAGTCTGAGCTGCTCCTGCTGTTTGCAACCGAAATGCAACACATTGTCTCTTTGGTGTGAATTACAGGAAGACTGAATGAAGTGTCATATCCGCGTATACGGGTTAGAAAAATACACCAAAAACGGCCGTGAAGCCGAGCCCACTATTTATCCTGTTACAGTTACAGACATTTTTGGGGCCACATGTCCACGCTACGCCCTTAACGTATTGTCCCACAAAATCACCTTGAAGAGTGAGTTGACTTGATAAATTGAACGGTACTGTCATGGCTCATTCTTTCAGGTCTCTGTCTCCATCTTGTGTCGAGTTGCTGTAATGTCAGCTACTACGTATGAGACTTGGACATGTCCAGCGGATGCACAGTCAGTACATGTTCAGAGGCTTTTCCACAACCCGTTTTTAAGCAGAAAGACACCGTGGATACCTTCTGATACAATAAAACAAGACGAAAAATCTTTTCATTTTGATAACAAAGTAACTTTTATTATATAGAAAAATACAAGGTCTGTTTCTATCTCAGCTCCTGTGTGCAGTAGTCATAGTCTGATGAGCATATGCTGGTCTACATAAGCATTCAGACCATATTTAGTTACATGAATGACAATAAAATCTGAAAAGGAACATGAATGACAACCATTCTGCCAAGCCTTATTCCCCCAGCATACTGTGGATGTTATAGATATGTCTTCATGCAACAAGAAATATGTGCAAGGTAATCAGAACACATTAAGCTCAAGTGGCCAAACAAAACCTGATCAACTTCAGTGCAATATAAGTAACACATTTTAAATATCAGATATCCCCATTGCAAAGCAGCATCAAAAAATTAACACTGAAACACAAGATATGCAAATAAAACATTCACTTTAGTGTGCTGCGTGTGTGCAAGATACTCTATCCACAATGCGTTATGAATGGGACTGTGGTAGATCACAGCTGGCTCAGCAAGTGCTTTTTCACAGATATGAGTGGGTGAATATGTCATCTCATGTAGTGTGTAATGGCGCGTAAGGTGTAAAGGAGGGCTGCCTGCAGACGGGCTTCCATCACTATAAGGTTTGCGTGAACCTGGTGGGAAAAAACAAAGCATCAGTGAGTTATTAAAAATTTTTTTTTTTTTTTTTTTTTTTTTTTAAAGCCCCGTCTGTAGGGCTTCCTTCTCTAATGACATTTAATAACACAGGAAAAAGAGAAGACATACGAAAATGTCAAGTGATTCATCCTGTCTGACTGAACAGGCCACATCAGGTGCATGTTTGAACCTTTTCATACCTTTTCAGAGTGTCTGAAGTGCCTCCAGAAGGCGTGGTAAATGCGGGCTGTGGTCTGTTCAGGGTGACAGGCCATGGTCTTAACGAACACCTTCAGATCGCGCTCCAGTAACACATTCACGCTGCCATAGTCGTAATCATCGTATCTGCATGAAACCAACCGCAAACAGTTATCAAACAGTGTTAACAAAACCTGAGCATGTGGCTGCTCATAAAGGGTGACACTGACCGTATCCCATAGAGGCAGTGGATGTAGTTCCACAGGGCTTTTCTCAGCGTGTGAGTGTCCACGCCTTCATGCATGGCCATCCTGTGGTAGGTCAAATTGCTCACAACCTGCAAAATAACCATGAAGTCCCCCATCTGTCAAACAAGCCCTAGAACATAATTTATTAAAAAGCCTGACAAAGATGCCAGCATCAAAACTGACAGCCCTCTCTCTTCTGTTGACAGCTCTCACTCTGAGGCATATCCACATGTATTATTATTAATCCCTTCTTTCACTTATGCCAAGGAACGTTATGTATTTTACAGTGCTAGCCTCATAGCATAATTGCCTAAGTCCAGTCAGCCAAACTGATATCTACATAACTTTACTCTCCTAATACTGCTGCAATATGTAGTTAGTAGTTGTGTGACCAGTCTGTGTTTTCATGCCCACTGTTATTTTAACCAATCACTGCTACATATGCATTCACCACAGAAGCCTTTAGTCTGAATGTAACTGTAGTGTGTTTTCTCCTTTGGTACATTAGGTTTGGGGAGGTGGGACCACAATAAGGACCCTCATGTACCCATCAAAACCTTCACACTGAGACTAAACAGAGGCTATCTCAGTCCAGTCCCAAACAAACTCCAGAGCAGTTAGTTTGTGGTGGGAACCTTGATCCCACTGAGCTACCAGATGTATTTATGTCTGAGCTAAAGCGCTTCTGTAGCCAGTGTTGCTTTGCATAATATAGAACTTACCTGGAACTTCTCATCCAAGAGTTGGCCCATGTCTGGCAGTAGTCTGTTCACTAGAGAGTAGCCATGGTCCTCCCATGAATAGTCCTACACATAACACACAGTTACATAAACCCAAGGACAGCAACCAGTCAACAGGTAGTGTACGCAAGCAAAACGCACAAATAACAGTTTATCTGTAGCGCACAAACAGGAACAATCAACATGCTCTGAAGTACCTGGGCTCTCATTGTGGGTGGTGCTTGCTCCCCTCTAGGGGCAAAGTCCTCATATCTGAACTCTGGATCCTCCACCAGGCGCAGCACCAGGTCAGGTGGGGCTCCCCGCACAACCGCTAGTTCAACATGAAAAAGAGGTGAAGTAAACAACTGTGAACCAGTTGAGTGACAGGGCGATGTATGGATAAGCAGGTCTTTGTACCTGTGGGTATGCTTTCACTCCTCTCCCTCTCGAAGCGGGTAACCATCTCCTCCTGTGTGCACTCCTCCTCCTGTTGCTGCTGCAGCTCCACCATCCTCCTCATCAATACCTCCACCTCCATCGCCCCGTCAACCAACTGACAGAAAAACAGTGGAGGCCTTTGTTCATTCACAGTAACCCCACAAAGTCATGTAATGTCTACCGCTGACATTAAACCGGCTTTGACAGGTAGGAACGCAAATGTCTTTCTGACCTTGTCCTGTTAAAGGGTCAGTTTAAAACATATCTATTTTTTAAAGATAGGACCCAAGGCCATATTGCTCATTGGCTTGTTCTAGCTAGAATCAATAACTTGAATTTGTGAGGTTGTCAGGTTCTGCCGCTACTTTAGAGTCCTGTGGTCTTTATGAAGATCAATCTCCCAATAGCAGTGGGTGGTACTTTCACTGAAGAACTCAAAGTAAATGGAAGTCCATATACGACTTCCTAACAGTGCTGAATAGTAACTAGATTAATATCTCTAACCATTTCCATGTTATAAATCACCAAAATATGGCCCATTAAAAGTAATAGAAAATTTTTTTATAGTTCAAAAATTCAACAAAAATCCAAAAAGCTAAATTTCTCAAAACTACGAACAAACTTTTTGCATATTATCCCAAGGAAGCAACATATAAAATGTGAAATGAATCCAACCCGTAGTTTCGTCAGAGAACATGTTAGGGAAAAAAAATGCTAATGAAGACGACACCAGACACACCCACCCTCACAATAACTTCTGGCTGATCGGCAGATGAGCTAAAAATGCCAAGTTTCATTTTAATGCTTGCGTGAGACAATTTTTGCCTTTTCTGAAGATGAAGTGAGACACATGAGGGGAAGTAGAGAAATTATTTTGGAAGTTTTGATGTAGTGAACAGTGTCATGTGACTGATCCCCAGCGCATTCACATAAAGCATGAAAATATAACTAACAACAAAACGGGGAACATGGACCTATGAGGAGGTCAAATTATTCTCATTCAGAAAACAACAGTCATGTTACTTATTCTAGATGTTTATTACCTCCGCCAAGGAGGTTATGTTTTTGCCTGCGTGCGTTTGTTTGTCTGTGTGTGTTTGTTAGCAACTTCACAGAAAAACTACTGGAGGGATTTTCACCAGTGATAGAGAATCACCCAAAGGTGTTCCCAGTAAATTTTGGTCACGATCGTTTGCGCTCACCGAGCGCTCTTGTTAGTCATGTGTAATGGAGCCTTTACCCAAACCATCTGACAACACTACATATCATAGTTTATTGGTTCAAATATGTTTATGGAAATGCATTTTCTTTGTCGTTATTGTTTTTTGGGTTTTTCTCTTTTTTGGAACTTTAAGATTTTCTCCTAATTTTGACAGCTACTCTCATGCACTACCGTCAGTTTGGTAGTGGTCACGCACCACAAACAACTTTCTAGTAACATTCTGTTGATACATTTCTTACAGTACCTATAGCTCATTAACAAATTTTAATCTTATAAACTTCCTCTTTAACCCATTGTCATCACATAGTCCTTCCAAATCAAAAAAAAAAAAAAGGTACTTTTTAGTGATTTTAGCTAAATTTCAGTAAGGTTGTCCTTTCACAGCTGAAGAGCCAAGTACTTTCTTGAGCAGTGGACAACACTGGAAAGAATATTAAATGGTTTTCTACTCTAGTAACATGGACAAAAGGCACCATTCTAATATATCGTAATGAATTGTCACAGGTTTGATAAGACTGTTTTTCCGTTCTGCTTCAGAAAATAAGATGCCACGAGGACAGATGTGCTGATGGTAATAAATGGCCACCTTATTTATTTAGTGGAAATAAAAACAACTGCTGGACTCACCTCTTGACGACCGTCCTCATGAGCAGGACTATGAGGACTACGGGGAAAGTGACTGGGGGAAGGAGGCTGGAAGGTAAATCCTCCAAGATGGTCCGGTTCTGGATTGAGACCACAGCCCCACACGAAGGAGCAGAGTGAGTGGGCATGTGCCATCAGGACAACAGCGTGGATAAGTTCAGCCAATGACCAGCGTGGGACAGCTCCGGGATACACCAACTCCTGCGGGGGTGAGGGTGGGGCATCATGTAAAGATTACCACCAACAGTTTCAGTGGTGGCCGTAACTGTAACAATACCATAATGCCAGTGTGGCTGAGGGTAAAAACTGTAAAAAAGAAATTTGGCGTGATATTTAGTAATGCACTTTAACCCTAGAACACTTTTGCTATAAAAAGTAACACCATCACTATCGCTGGGTGGTTTTTACGCAATACAATATACCCAAAAAAAAGTATTTGTCATAAAAAAATAAAAATAAAAAAAGATCAAAATATTACAACACATGACAAATTCGAGTGGTTTTCTTTTATTTTCAACTGTGGCATACCTAACAAAATGAAAAAAAATGCTCCAAAATTACTGAAACATTAGGAATTTGAAAAAAAAATACAGGAAATTTGGTCTTTGGTCCACCCATTCCTGGGACATGTGAGACTTCCCTGGTGAAGGCACAGACTCCTCAACACTCAGACAAATGTAACATATTGAAAATCATGCAAATACATTTGCTCGGGTGAAAAATCACCCGGCGATAGTGCTCTAGGGTTAATGCTAGACCAGCTGTGAAACGGTGAATGTGTATCACTAAAAACAACTCACGCAACACTTCAGTCTAAGGTGGCGAAGAAACTAAAGTAATTTTCATGTGATTAAACTTCTAACAAAAATGGAACTATGAATATTAGATTCCATTTCTGTAATTAGATCCTCATAAATCTTACACACTCGACCTTTCAAGAGTCACGAAAAAAAGTTTTCAGCCACACCTCGTAGCTTCTCTCAGAGTGTGCAGTTACGCTCTCATGAAGCAACTAAACCATCTCCCTGGCAACTGGGGAAAATCCTTTGATAGTATAAAGTCAGAAGAACACCACACAAAATATATTCACATATGAATCCTAACGCAGAGATTATGAAGGCAGTGTATGGGCATTTACTGTACAACCGACGTTTCAGTAAGGTATTCATACTTGCTCGTGTTTTTTTTTTTTCCTCTCTCTACACTGTATTTGGGAGTAAAAAGTAAAAATACACTGAACGTTGTGTATTAAACGTGATTATCTGATGTGATTTTAGGAGCGATAAAAAGAGCAGCAGAGTGCGATACAGTGAGAGAGTGTGAGTGGGTGTTGTGTCTGACCTGGATGTGCTGTTGTGTGATGAGCCAGGGTCTGTGTGCCAGCAGCTTGTTGAGTGTTTGCAGGCTGCGGAGTTTGGTGGGAGCGTGCTCCAGACCGCTGAGCCAGCTCTCCTCCCCCCCAGCCTCCAGGAAACCGGTGCTGTGCTGCTGTACCACATATGAACAGTGGTGTCGAGCCGCAGCCTGGAAAAAATATCAGGACCATTTTAGGTTAATGAAGTGGAACGGATGACCGAAAAAACAAAAGCATGACGCATTATACCTGTCCTTACTCATAAATATCAGCAGGTTAAAAATGCTACAGCTGAACTTTTATGGATCATTTTTAGTTAGATGAATGGTATTTCTGAATGGAAGTGCAATTGAAAGTGTCCTGATGAGCGATGAGTCATTAAATGTTTATGGGAAGATCGCGGTCTTTGGCTGACCTGTTAGTTCCTCTGTACCATTCAGGGTAACTGGATATCCCTCAACAGGAAAATGAGCTGCCAAGTCCATCCACTACTGTCATTTTGCTCACAAAGATTACTTATGTTTTTCTGTTTGATTCCAACAGCATTGTGGTGTGACTTTTTTAGTTTCATCTTAAAATCAATAGTAGTCTCTTACTTTCAAGTATATTTTTTGTCTCGGGTATTTTGTGTCCTCATTTGACAGAAAATAGTGAAAAATTATCAACAATGGTACAGAGATAGAAAATTCTCAGTAGTGTGTGATGGTCATATAACCTCCTGAGTTTTTATTTTGGGGACCATGTTGACTGGTGAGACCCTGGCAGAGGTATGGCTCAAGGTTCGCTGCAGCAACATAACTAGGCAATACCAGTGATGACTTTAAGAGTCAAATAAGCATTAACTGGCATCAACTTCTTCCCAAATGATTAGATCATGATTGTTCAGCACTCAGCCCCATCTGTTCAGTGGCATTAAAATGCATCTCCAAAGTTGTTTTAAGTAATCAATGGTGATCAGCTCCCCCTTTCCCATTCTATATACAAATAAATAAGCTCATCTACAGCATCAAAGCTTTTCTTTGCAAATGTCGTTATAAGACTATGTACAGGGAGCCTGTAATAAATTTTTGTGGGATTTCTGGAAGTACATACATCCTTAAACACTTCAGGAGTTTGACAAACTGATGATGTCATCCGAGTAGGCAGTCCATCAGTCTGTCCCAGGATGCATCCCTGTTAAAACTGTTGAAAGATTGTAGAGACATTTCCGAGATCACCTCCTGATGCATCCTGAGTGATCAGATGTGAATGTGTCCTTAAGGTGTCCTGTGTTCACACCTTGCTTTAGAGCTGTCCATTTACAATGTGATCACACAGGACGCATGTTACAGCTACAGGACCTCCAGTCTCCTCTCAGTCCAAATCACATGACTACATCTTAATGTAAAGTTGTGTCAAATGGAAACGTGAAGCCAAGTTCTGTGTCGAAGCACAGACTAAAGCAGCAGAATCACATTCACACTGCATCTGGTAGATTCTGATCAGTTGTCTAATAGTTCTGAGGGTGAAGGAATATCACAAACTTTTAACTTGATAATAATGTTCAATTAATGATGAAATCAAATCATATTGATGGCCATTATCAAAGAGAAATATGATGTTGAAACTTGCAATGTGGACACAAAGATGAAATAGGTGCAGCAAAGCAGCATAAACTTAGGAATGTGTCCCACATATAACATCAGCTAGTGTAACTAGAGGGCCATCCACGCACACATACCAAAGCCATACACTCCTGTCATGTTTTGTTGATTTATCTATCAGCAGGATTGTTTTTCAAAACCTCCAATGTGCCTAGAGTCAATACTTTGGTGGTGGAATGCACCAGCACACGCCAATGTATTGAGGTAAAGGAACAGACACCTTCATTTCAGTCAGTGAGAAGCATCGTTCTCTTAATTCGTTTTATTGAACATTTCGTCCGTCTGTCAGTCAGAGTCTGGGGTTCACATGTGTGTTGGTCAGAGTCTGGGGTTCATTTATGGTACCAGCCCGACAAAAGAAGACTTCAGAAAGGTTTCTTACCATGACAGCAATGTAATGTCTCCAGTGGCGGGGCAGTGGGCCATCCATCTCCAACAAAGCATGCTGGGTCCTGAGAAAGCAGCTGAGGTAGGCAGGGTGCAGGGCCATGACCATGGTGATGTGGTCCACTCGACCCAGTGAAAGAAAGGACTCAATCAGAATATCCTGATCCAGCCCTTCTTTTAAAATCTAAAAATAAAGACCAAGACACAACACAGGTTCAAATGTGACAATACTTTCACAGTAAACTTAGAATGTTGGCATATTACAGTAATGTACTCTTGACATTTATTCTTAAAAACAGGAAACAAGTGATCATATTAAGACTTGGCTCCAGTTTAATTCATGGTTAGTTTGATGTTATGTTTTAGATGCATTATTCAACTACTTTGAATTTCTTCAGTGACAGTTTTGTTCATTCAGGCATTTAATCAGTCATCCAGATTCTACACAAGTGTGAAAGTTATAACTATAAACTGGTAATCTCTAGGGCTGCACAATATAACGCAAAAATATTGTTATTGGGATAACAGAGTGTGCAATATTCATATCACAAAGATGTGGAATAATTTATCTTATTTTATTTGTATTAACTTTCTGTTTTCCACACCATGGGGTACCACAGTGGTTTTCTCTATCACTCTAACGTGCTAGTTTTGCTATCACAAAAACTGAAAATATTCACATCTTTTCAACATTAACAGCATCAGTAGCATTATTTCAGAGCACAACTTTGGCCAAGGCCTGAACACTTGTATTCACAGATTTTATTTTTATATGCAGTATTTTATCTAAAATAAAAAAAAATTGTATCCGTATACAGACAACTGGCTCATTTTAACACTGTCCTTGAGTATTTTTCTTAGTCTACAAAATTGATAGTTATTTAGGCGAATGAGCAATATCGTAATATTGTTATCGCAATTTTGTACATCCATATTGCGTATCGCAAGTTTTGCCAATATAGTGAAGCTCTAGTTATCACCTCTTTGCCACTTTCAAAGTATTATGATGATATTGGTCTGGCTTAAAAATCTATTTCAATCAATTTTTTTTACCTGATGTGAGAAAAAGCTCAGAAGTAGCGAGAGAAAGAGTGAGCTGTACACCAAATCAGTTGGAGGATTAGCAAAAGCAAGTTTCACTTAAACACAGAGCAAATAGAAAAAAAAAACCCCGAGTGGGATTACCAAGACTCAAAAAGAGTTTTACATTGTGCCCTCTTGATGACATGTTTAACTACAATGGGTCTGCTGAAACCTGGTGGAAACAAGGACCTGCTGTCTGACTGGTACCAAAACATTCACAGGATAGACTAGAAGCAGTTCCAGAGCCAGAGATAATTGGATGGAATAAAAAAACAAATAAAAAAAAATTTAAAAAAATCTATGCAAGCTGGAACAGGACTCCCATTTGTATGATGGAAAGCTTGAAATTAGTCATATTTACTTTTACCTCTCCTGATGACATGAGGCAACAGGCACTGTGGTGTTGCAGCAGAGAATCAGTCTTACCAACATAACTAAATATCTGAGCAAATAAGGAAGCGCTGTAGTCCTATTTAAAGAATATGCACCCAAATACCTACCCAAAGTCATCAACCGTTACTAGCCATAAAAACTTTATCAGGTATTTTTATGACTAAAGATGGGTGTTTATATTGACAACTGGCCCAAGTACATACAGTATGCACTAATTTTACTGTCAAATCAGTATGTATGTTTATATACGTTACAAGTTTTCAACGTTAGAGGGAAAACCAGTTCATCCTGTAGATTTGGAGCTGTGCCTCAGATGATTTACAAACTAAAAAGAGCACTTCCTGTTCTTACCTTTGCCTAAATGAGGGTATTCCATTTGTGCATTAGTCTGTCTATCCATGCTTGGAAATCAAAATCTACAGCACATTTTGACTTGAAAAATTCACATCTTGGCCCTCCTCGAATATGGTCCAGATCTGGATTTAAGATTCATTTCTCTACCACTGGGAGCTAGCATAACATTTCTGTCTTTTCTCAGAAATTAAGGCAGTTACTTCTCTTAAAATCTGCCATATTTAATGGGCTTTTACTCTTGATCTGAAAATAAAACTAACAGTTCTGGTATCCACAGCACCACAATTAACTTAGACACAACTGACAGCAGAATCATGAATCCAAATCCTGGGAGTATGTTTCACAGGTCAAGGAATTCATATTTTAAGATGCACTGTTTTTGCATTTACAACATGGTTTATATGGACTGTAATCTGTCTTGTTTCTTCATTAACACATTTTGTAAACGTGCATTTCACAGACAGTTTGAATGTATGTGTTATTCAATCATTTTCACAGTGAAGACCTGTTATATCTGTTTAAAAAAACACAAAAAAAAAACCAAACCTCACCTCTTTAGCAGGAATAAAGGCGCTGGGACCTGAAGCCAGAGCCCGAGGTACTTCAACACCTTGTTCCTGGTGAAGGAAAAAACGAGTATACAATGAAAAGTGTAAACAACAACAACAACAACAACATATAAAAAAAGAAATCTTACTATATTAAAAAAAATAAAAAAAATAGTAAAATAAAGACTACAATATATGTAAAAAGTTTGATCAGAACATTGAAAATCGCTTTAAAGGACACATGTAAAGTGGACAGTAGCAGCTTCTTCCCTGGGTTCCACAGACTGGAGCAGCTGGACTGTAACCGGAGAGAGCGGTTTCATAAGTAGACCATAAACTATCAGCACAAACTCACCGACATGATCCCAACACCAGCGGCAGATTACCGCCGCTTGTTATGTTTGTATTTTTCTTTTAAAAAGGTAATCCAAGTTGACAAAGGAGTATGCGTCCACTAACTGGGTGTTATTTCTAGAAGCCGCAGTGGCCTGTGACGGGGACCGTGGGGTGCGTCTGGGCTTTTTCAGGGCACCGGGAGGGGGCGTGTCCGGCCCGCTTGTTTATGCACTCTCCGGCAGTCTTGCATCACCTCCTACAGTTCAACGTCTGATGAAATATACAGCAACCTCACCTGATAGAAAAAAGGCTCATCAGCTGATAACTGAGGCCGATCAGCTGTAATGAACCGGTGCTAATTATCAATCATTCACTGTATGGTGGAGTTTAATAGAGAAAGAAGAGCAGGTATTGCTAAAAAGAAAGTTGCTAAATAAAATAAACTTCCGATCCTTTTATCCACGCATCTCTTTTTGGAAACCCCCACTTGTTTTGTTTTTTGTTGTTTTAATGAGTCTTCACTTTATGACCCAGTAGGAGTAATACTAATGTTACCTGTGCAGTCCGCAGCAGCTGGGTCGCCTTTCCCCGAACCTCCTGCAAAGGACACGACTGTGACAGCCGGAGGAGGTGCAGCAGCATTTGTCTACCGAGCCGCGCCGAACCGGGACGGTCCAGTCCCAAACACATCAGAACCTCCTGGCTCAGCTCCTCCAGAGCCGCCGCTCGCTCGTCTTCGTCTCTGCTGCACAGCCGGGCTAAGCTTTTGGCTGTCGGGACTACATCGGTCTCTGACTCCGACCGGTGACGAAATGAATAGCCGCCGGAGCCTGCCGCACACCCCGCCGGTGTGTTTTGTCCATTAGGCTGGCAGGTGAAGCCAGGAGCAGCTGCAGAGTCGCTGGCCATCTGGTGTCGAGGTCCTTGCAGAGCCACTGAAAGGACCAGTGTAAGCGTCCTGGTACAGAGTTCACTGCTGCTAGCTACTGTTAGCTGACGTATTAACCTGTCAGTTTGCTAAATCCAGCCGTCAATTTTCCAAACAGGCAAATAATACCTGAGGTATCACCCACCTGTCCTTGTTTATTGCGCTGTCATCTATGCCACAAATCATTAACAGCGACGGACTAGCTTCAAGTTAGATTCGGGTCTTCCCCTGCTCATAACCGGCTCGGTGCACAAACGCGGCTAAGCTAACCTAGCTGTACTTAGCAGATGCTCCAAACTGTTTCAACAACGTATTTGACGGCGACTGAAGGATTAAAAAAACGCAACAAAACACCGAATCGAGTCTCAGCTAGACGTCGTGACCAGTGTAAACAATAACCCGAGTTTAAAAACGACTTTCTGAGGAGCATCGAGAAGTGGCGTTAGTTGTTTCGGTCTCTGGTTTGGTTCAGACGCTTGTTCTCATTTGTGACGTCACACTGACGTGACTAAACTTAAGGGCTGATGAAGCGCAGGTTGCATGAATTATCATCACATTTTGGCAGTTTTTATAAATAATGGAGGAATATCGGGATTATATTAACGAAAATCAAAGTACAAATATATTACAGGAATTAATTTGTAATTTTACCGGTCGTAAATTCAGTCATGAAGTGGTGCTGCGTTTAAGCAGCTGGTAATTTTGACAACTAAGAAGATCATGCTTTATTAAAAACAGCTGTCATAAATTGTCTGTGTGCGCCTACATGGCTGACTTTTTCTTGAAATTCCACTGTATTCTTGTAATACAATGACTTTTTTTATCCTTAGGGTAGTCTTTGATATGTCTTTGTGAATATATGTATAATTTCTACATTTCTGGGTGATACCTCAAGCAGCTCACACATTTTAACTGTTATATTAACAGCATGTTTTAGATCATAATAACCTTATATATTAATTGTGTCAGGTTATTATGTAAGCCTACATTTTTCCCTGTATGTTAGTGACATTTAATATTTCTACTGATGTACCACATATCACATGAAGCTGTGGCTGAATGTTTTTGTCTGTTCATTATTGTACACAATCAAATCATTTTGACTGACTCATGTACAAATACTCATAAAAACCCCATACCTATTCCAATATTTTTATGACCACATCGCTCCAATTTGAAATACTCCATTTTATAGAACAGAAAACAAGTCAGTATCAGCTGAATGCTTTAGTCTTAGATAATATGACTTAGTATTTAAATAGAGAATAATATTTACCTATGAAAACATTACTCGTTTTCCCTTCCCATTTCCAATAAACTCTAAAACTGTGGTAGACATCATTTGTAGCTCTAAGATTACTACTGATTACTATTGATACCGTTTCCTGCAGAATTAGAATAAACTGTAGGCTTGTTGTGTGGTTCTGCAGGTCTGACATTGTGAGCAGCAAAAATTTGTCTGTGTATGAATATTTTTGTTAATTTGGCATACAATAGTTCAACAATTTCACTTCCTGAATTATCTTTATTTAGGAAAATATGGTATACCCTTATTATCAGACAAATATCTTACATTAATTTACTTGTAACATATATACTGTATATACCCCATTTAACATCAGATACCTTTGAGTTGGGGAAAGAAGAGTTGAAGCCCTCAGCTAGAAGAGAGGGAAATATGACAGTGACAGAAAAACAAGTAAAGGTGATGTGCAGCTCCATTTCACATCCTGACAAGACACACAGACTCTGGGGGTTGGCAAGTTTCGACATTGTATGCACAGGCAGCAACAACAACAACAACAAAAATAAAAGCTTTTAGTGTACCGTCACCGTTTCCCTATGAGGGAAGACTTTTATTAACAAACACACAGGCTGGCTATGGAGGATGACCTTCGGAGCGCACGCACACAAACACACATAAAGGCGTGGTCCCCATGACAACCAGGCCCTTCGTGTCTCTGGAGACCAAGAGGCGGAAGAGGTTAGATCAGAAGAGGGGAGGTGGTTCTGGGAGAGCTCGGGCTACAAGCAGAGGTCAGGGTGCACGCACACATGGGTTCACCTTCAGTATTTTACAGGAAGTAAAAAATGTTTGTGTGTGCGTGGGTGTGCTTATGTGTAGGTGTGAGTGGGATGTGACTCCTTAGACGATTTTGTTCTCCAGCAATGCGATCCTCTTCGACATACTCTCTAGTGAGACATTTGTTAAGGAGAGCAACAATAAGACTGAAAACATGACAGCATCATCAACTACTCCCACGCTCCCAACATTACACACTGTGACCTGTTGTGTCACTTGTCATAAAGGATATATTTTTTTGTTAGGGCCTGTAGGGCATCTTCTACTTTCTTTTGGAACTTTACAAGGGAGTCGCATTCGCATGGGTCCTCCTCTGTTTGAAAAGAAAACACAAGTTCAGGTGATAATAATGAGTAGTATTCACAGTCAAACAACTAATAATGAAACTACTATTGCACGAATAACTTACTGTATTTACTTTGTCCTTACACGTGTTTGTTTTTTAGCATCTAAAAGCCCATCTACCCACTGCAAATTATCTTAGCAATAAACGTGTTGGTGTATGGAATCAGACTTTGCTACATAATTATCCCTTCAGAAATAAACATTAAATCCATAAATGGAATGGTTTTATGGCACCTTGACAGATGTTAATCTGCAGCTTCTTGGCGATCTGGGTCATAGTCTTAAAGTCAGCTGTGTAGAAGTAGTGCTCTCCAGTCGGCTCAGAGGCGATCTCTTTCAGCTCATCCTCCACTGCATTGCCCACTCCCACAGCGTACATTTTGAACCCTGAAACATGACATACAGACGTTTGTTGTATTACATGGATATACATGGTGTATTTGTTTATTCAGAAGGAGACTCATTAACTGAATACTAGAGCCGGTCCTCACACACAATCGCTACCATGTAACAAAATGAACATTAATTACCTTATTGAATATATATTCAGTCACAACAATTCAACAGCGTACACCCATTTAGATAAAATACTAATTAAACATAAATATGTAGACATTTTAAAATATACTAATTATTATGCTGCTGTATGGAACTACTGTGGCACACACCTGTACCATCCAGTCCTCGGTCTATCATCTGCTCACTAATAAAACCCTCTCCCATTCTTCTTTAACGATGATTTATGTTATATTAGGCAAAAATGGAGGGTCATTTATTGCAGCTTGTCATGGTTTTTAATTGACAGTTTTAATTTCACTGAACTGATTTACTCTACGTTGCAGTGGCCTATTATAACAGCCCGTACCGTGCTCCTTGGCCTTCTTGGCGGCATCTCCAATGTAGTCCTGGCTGCGTCCGTCAGTGAACACAATGCCCACCTTGGTGACTCCGGGTCGGGCTCCCTGACCAGGGCCAAAGCTGTTGTCTGTCAGATAGCGGAGGGCCTGGCCAGTCATGGTTCCTCTCTCCATGTAGGCCATCTTCTTAACAGCGTCCTTCAGATCTTTCTTGTTATTGTAGCGGCCCAGGGGGAACTCCTGCGTGGAGCCCGAGAGGAAACATGGGGTCAGTTTAGGAAAGAACCAAACTGTTGTTCTCATCATAGGCCAAACCCACCCATACCTGTCTGACGGAGCTGGAGTACTGCACCAGTCCAACATGAGCTTTGCTGTCAGAAACATCCAGTTTGTCAATGATCTGGTTGATCCACTTCTTAACCAGTTCAAAGTTCTCAGGACGAACGCTCTTGGACCCATCGATCAGGAACACCACATCTGTGGCAGAGTTGCTGCAAGCTGTCGACGTCAAACACAAACAAATTGAGGACATAGATGTGACAGAACACTGAACTTAGTTTACTGCCAACACCACCAAATACAAAATATGCACGTCTGCACAATCAGTTTGGATGAAAACTAATGAATTACTTGAAAATAGTAACACACTGAAACATGAAGCTGACAAAGTTTGTCTTTTGTGGATGTTTTACTGACTTTTAGTGCTTTTTCTGACCTTTCAGAATCTGACCCCTGACAAATATATACAAAAAAAGATTAAACCAAAACTGAAAGTAATACAAATTTAAAATAAATAAATAAAACTAAGCCTGTTCAACAAATACAAACTCAACTACTAAACTAGACTAGAAAACAAGCTTTAAAGTATGATTTAAACTAAACTCCAATTGACACCAAAATAGCAAATGTCTTCCACCAGTAATAGATACACAGACACACACAAATACACACACTCACCACTGCAGCTGCGACCATCGTCCATGAGGGTAAAGCCATCTTTGCAGGCACACTTGAAAGATCCGGGAGAGCTGATGCATACCTGCTCACAGTCATGATCCCCAGTGGCGCACAGGTCCGACACTGTGTATGTGTGTGCATGCAGAACACACACGTACACACAGTAGGAAATATGTGGGGGTGCGGACACGTACAAACACACACAATAGGGGGTGGGTGGTTGGGGTTAGGAGGAGAAAATAAAACTATGTCAGTTTGAAAATGGAAAATCTACCAGTGATTTTTAACGATCCACTGAGACCTGCTGATGGCATGACATATTTATTGATTCCAACAGAAATTGAATATATGCAGATGAATCCAGTGGATCCTTAAAATGAACAGGTGGAAAAGATTGGAGTCGCCTCAAATAAACCTTTCTGTCTACATTGAAAGTGAGGCACAGGCTCGTCCAATAACAATCCAACACTGCTAACATGCAGCTCTGCCCTTGGACGGAGCATCTGCAGGGAAGAGCGGCTGCTGCAAAGTGAGTGACAGGCAGCAGCCGAAGCCACCGCAGACTGGGAGCGCCGAAGGGCATTTCTAATTAGAGGTTTAATGATTGTGACTTATGGATCTGTAATTACAGAAAGATCAGTCACAGTTTTTAGAGTGACTGAAGAACAGGAGCACATTTCATTCCAAAAGTTGCTCCAGCCCTGATGTCCTCTGCAGATTTTAAAGACGTTTGAGCAGCTGAATGAACGTACGGTTGTCTATTTAAAATAACGCAGAGGACAAAAGGGAGGTAACAACTAACTGAAATGAAAAGAAGAAAGCCATGACACCTTACCCTCAGTATAAGGGGGCAGCTCTCTCCATGTGGATGAAGGCATACATGACATGTGACCCTCACCCCCCCCAAGTATGGTCCTAATATTTCTCTTTCAGTTCTTTTCTGTCCCTATTGACTGATCCCTTTAATACACCCCCCCCTTTTGCCCCTCATAACTCCTAAAACCAACCACCTCACCAACACCTTACCACAGAAGGCTTCCTGGAACTTCTTGGTCAGCTTCTCAATGACACTGTAGCTCTCAACATAGTCCACGTGGTCGTCCAGTGGGTCACTGGCCATCTGTTTCAGGGTGCTCATGTCCACACGTCCCACACCAATGGCAAAGATCTCAATGCCTGCATCCCGAGCGCGCTGAGCCACTTCCTTCACATTGTCCTGGGGGCGCCCATCCGTCACAATAATGGCAACCTGTGAGAAAAGGTGAAATAAAATTAGAACAATTAACACATGTGGGCGTGGTGTTCTCTGACTGTAAAAGCAGGAGTCTGACCTTGCTAATCTCGTTGGATTTGCGAGCACCCTCAGCCTCACTGAAGGCCACATTCAGGGAGAACTGGATGGCCAGGCCTGTCATTGTTCCAGTGGAAAGAGGCTCGATCTTGGTCACAGCCTTAACGAGGCCGGCCTTGGTGCGGTGGGTCTTCAGAGACACCTATAGTCACATAACATGAAGGAACTCTATTAGAGACAACACCAGATGGTTCAGTCAGTGTTTACCGGTGCCCTCATACCTCATTCTTCACACGGCTGGCATAGTTAACAACTCCGACACGGGTGGCGTTGGGTCCAACATCTAGACCCTCGATGACCTTGGCCAAGAAGACCTTGACCTGTTCGAACTCTGAGGGCCGGACACTCCTGCTGCTGTCGATAATGAACACGAGGTCTGTGGGACGGGTTTTGCACAAACCTGCAGCTACAGATGGAAAGGACAGGAAGAGGAAGTTTTAGGTAATCATATTTCATTAGTTTTGACCAAAAAGTGCAGATTAATGAAGGGTTTAATGGAGGTTGTGGGTGAAGGAGGGGAGAGAAGAGCAAAGGTAGGAGGAGCATAGGATGAAGGAGGCGGTTAGAGGTGCAGTAAATATATAAAAACAAGCACAATAGACTGAGAAAACCCAGACCACAAGCAAACCACATAAAAAAAAAGAGAAATATTGATGCACAAAATGCCATTAAAAAAGGATTATGTCATAGAGCATCTTAATGTCAGTAAGGTATGCGTCTTAAATTAATGTTACTATAACGTGGGCAGTTGGGATTTTCAGTGGAGAAAACTTCCATCGTCTGTGAAACCTCACTGATCTCCCTTCTCACCCTACACCTCTCTCGCCTTCCCTTCCATCTCCCCCCTCCCACTAGTTTCACCTTCTGTCACACTGGAACCAGTCAGTAGGAAACTCAAATCTGAATAAATATGATTATTATTGAATCCATGACTGGACAGAGAAATAACAAACTATACCTAAAAAAACAGTTAAGCAATGAAATAATTTTTATTATCCATGGATTGTTTTATTTTTTGTTTTGTTTTTTTTTATTCTTTTTTCTTAGGTCCACACAAGCCTGGAATTTTTTTCCTGCCTTGTATCACAGCAATTCCATTTGTAAATCACAAAAAATACAAAATACTACTAACAAATCTGCATGTGTCTAACATCACAAACCGTATGATATTCACAACGGCCCTTCAGTGAACGTCTGCGAACAAATTCATTAGGCAAAGAAACGAACCAGTTTGGAATACACCACTTCATAAAAAACATGCTTTCAGCCATTCAACTCAATTGATTTAGTTGCTTCTGGAAAAGTGTTCTTTCACCTATCCAAAACTTAATTCACACAGATCATACAAATAGAATGTGGGGGGAAAAAAATGAATTAATAGTATTTGGAAAAAAAAAAAATTCCCTCCCAATAAACACTGACTCTGGTAGAAATGATCTAATTATTGATTTTTTTTCCAATATATTTCAGAATGTTTGAAAATAAATACAGTGTTAGATCTTACACTCGCACCATCAAAAGGCTCTGAGTCCTAATCCAGGTTAAGGATCTGTAATTAGGGTTAAAGGTCATAATACTTACCCATGGCAGCAGCTGTGCGGAGGTCTACGGTGGCATGAGCTCCGGTGAGGCCAAGCAGGAGCAGCAAGAACAGCGGTGGCGTAGGCGTCATAGTGACAGGCGACAGAGGGGGTGACGGCTAAACGCGAAAGGGGTCTGAGCGTGTCCGTGGACGGTCCCAGAGTGAGAAGCCAAAAAGGAGACAGAGCAGGCGAGGGCAAAGAAAAGGGGAGCTCCTGGTGGGCAATGGGGACAGCCACAAAGTGAGACTGAGTGACTCGGAGCTGCAGGTTATCAATGCAAGTGCTTCACACACTCAGCCCCTCAGACACCCCCCCGCCCAGTAAATGTGTGTGTGTGTGCACGTATGTGTGTGTGTGTGTGTGCGCGTATGTGTGTGTCTGTGGGTTAGAAAGGGAAATACCTGCTCTGGGAGGACCTTAAACGGTGGGCAGGGAAACACAAACACACCTTGATATGGGTAGAATGGACAGGTATATGTGTACGTGTGTGTGTGTGTGTGTGTCTAGTAAAATTTGTGTTGTGTGTGCTTGAGTTCCTACAGTATGTGTGTGTCTGACTGGAGGTACAGGAGCTGCTGGGGTTTGGTGAAGTGTGCGCGCCAACACAGCCGCCCCAAGTTGGATTTGGCCAAAGCTCAAATAAACACCAACATGAATTCCTCTTTTCTCCCCGTGTTCCCTCTTACAGCAAACACACATTTATGGTGCGGAAGTGAAAGAGAGCCACCATACACAGCATACAGTGTTCCCGCTACTCTGCATGTTGGGATGTGTGTGTGCATTTCTGCATAAGCATGCATTTCACTATGACTTGTTGTACGCAGGCCAGTTCCTGGTTTCCACAGTTCAGTTCAGTTCTTCTGACTTATCATTTGATGCATTCGCTTGTCGTTAGGTAATCTCAAGATTTGTGGTCTCATATTGGATGTTATTACTGTAGAAAGATTGCTAGATTAAATATATAGCATTTCTTAAAAAATATCTTACATATTCATATACATAAAAAGGCTAAATCTATAACCCTGTCCTAAATAAACATTGTATTGACTCATAATCCTTCTCAACGGTCACATATGTCCATGTGTAGTGTATTGGTTATTTTCTGTCCATTTTCTATTTTATTCTTTTTTAGTTGTGATCGGGAGTTGCACTATCTTCAACCAATAACTGTATCATGCAACATGTACAGGCCAGACAAAATAAAATGTGGCACCTCCAGTCCATTCCTCTCTTACTGCACTGCTCTGAGTGTGTTGCAGTTCTGTCTGAGACAAAGTTTTGGGTAAAGTGCACTCAAGGTTACAGAGACCGCTAATCCTCTCGCTGTAGCTGTATTATGTTTAGATCATATCCATGGAGTTATGATGGTGGGATTGTGATTATTTTTGCTTTACATCATAAATGTAATGAAACAGACAAAAGCAGTTTTAACTTTTTCTCCCCCATGTCTTCTTTTCCCTTGCATCAACACTCACTCTCCTTGTCATATATATATATATATATATATATATATATATATATATATATATATATTTAAAAAAATAAAATATATAAAGACTCAAAAAGCAAAAATATAA
>JAQQZY010000003.1:6944609-6956881 GCA_030068375.1 Ostorhinchus rueppellii | reverse complement strand
TGTGTGTGTGTGTGTGTGTGTGTGTGTGTGTGTGTGTGTGTGTGTGTGTGTGTGTGTGTGTGTGTGTGTGTGGTGGTGATGGGTTTGAGATGAAAGATCTGATATGTTTTTCCTGGACAGCATGTCATCTTTGGGAATGGGCTGTTTGGTTGGAAGAAGACACAACACCCCCCCATACACACACTTGTGTAAATACATAAACATACACAGTATGTACACAAAATACACACACACACGTTATGTAACCTTGTCTGCTTGGCAAGCAGGGACAAACACAAACATGTCCAGGTAACTGGATGAGCCGTGCCTGAATCCATCATAAATTTGGAACTATTTCATAACTCCACGAAATTCACTCATTTATCAGCCTGTGTTTTCATGATTAAAGCAAAACGGCAACAAAGATGGATTATTGAGGTGTGAGATTACAGAAAGACTACAATTTGCCAATTATTTTTTAGTTGCCTGTGAAAAATGCCAAAAAAAAAAAAAGAAAGACACCCATCACCAATTCCCAGAACCTAAATAAATGTTTTAAAATAGTCTCAGCAAACAAAGAGCCCAAAAAACTTCACTTTACAGTAGAACATAGTATTGTTTTTTGGTAACAATATTCCTCTATAACCTAATGGTTTTCTTAAGGATAAACAGGGTAAATGATTTATTACTCATGGCCAGTAGGATGTTTTATAAACTATACTGCAAATTATTTTGTTCTTACCAAGAAATAAAAACTTACATTTAGAAGTGTTCGATAAGTTATGTTGTTTTAAGAGTTAATTTCTCATTTTAAGTGTTCATACATCTGTATACATGCTTATTTCTAGATTTAATCTTAATTCAAGAAATCTTGTCAAGTGAAATTATCTTGCTGCATGAACAGACATTTCACTTGTTTTGAGGACCTTTTTCCTCAGATTTAGTGTTTTTATCTTGTTTTTAGACATCCTTTTTTGCAGTGTAGTGACAGAAGTTTCCAATACTTGATCGGTAAATGTGAAGTTAATGTGAAATGACCGAAGCAAAATAATCACTAAAAAAGCAATTATTGATCTCACCTTGAATTTTCAAGGGAGTTCCCAGTATACTGAAACTCGAGTCCAGTTGAACATTATCCACTTTTTATAGTCATAGTTAACTTGTGGCAGCTTTGACTTTTATTCCAGGAAGGAATAGTGGTGGTAACCTGCTTTTTCCTGCTCCAAAATATAATGTCAGCTTTTAAAATCCACTGTCAGCCTCTATTTTCTAATAACTACAACACAAACACAGAATATAAACATCAGTTTTGCAACATAACTATAATAACTAAAGATTTTTGCACTTATTTTCTGTTTTAGTTTCTGTTCTGTTTTTAGTCCTCCAACATTAAAATAGAATTCAACAGAACAGAAAGACGTGTCTTATTTATTCATTCACTGAAAAAGGAAAAGTTCCTGTAAAAGCCGGTGTCACAGCCAACAGGCCAGCCACATCGGGAGTTCAGTCTAGAGCGTATTCATCACAATAGTGGTGCCAGGCCCACAGAGTAAATGAAAAGTCTAAAAACAAACATATTCCTCCATCTCTGGGACACTGCATGGTATTACGCATTTTATACAAGACCACAATCAAACATTATTTTTACTGAATGTATTTACTATGAATATGGTCAGAGGAGATATTCTTTATCTGTTAAATCTGGACTTTCCACTGCTTGTCCTTGTTTTTATACAAGATTTGAATAAGCAAATCCTCTTTTAATCATGTGTACTCCCTCGTGTTCATTTTCTTCCAATCCCAACACAAGTCTATTTGTTGTATCTTTTCAAAACAAACTGACTAAATAACAGGTTGAAAAAAACCAACGCCCTGAAGGCATTTGAAGCAGAGTCAGTAGATTAGGAGATCTCCAAACCATGTTTTGGCTTTGTTGCACAACCAAAATTATTAGTTTCAATCAGTTATATCAATAAACTTTGTCCACTAGTATCAATAAACTACATTACTTCACTGTATCCAGGCATCGCATGGTTTTCTGGTACTTTTTCCGTGTGTGTGCGTGCGTGCACATACTGTGCCTGGGGTTGGAAAGACTGCAAGGATTTCGTGTTTGACCACATCCATAAATACTGAAACAAGTTCCCTTTCTTCAAATCTCAGAATACTGAGTAAATATTGACACAGTGGGATCAGGGTGGACTGAAGCATCCCATACCTGTGCTTGCACACTTAAACATATGTGCATATGTGCACACGCTCCATGCGCATATGCTTACCGACAGACACACACACACACATCGCCTCCAGCTATGCTCTGAGCTCCCTCTGTTCACATCAGGGACGTCCTGGAAAAATTAATTACAAAGTTAAACATACATGAAACCCTCCTCAGTCACACGTATGCTCACTAACACCTCAGGAGATATAAGGACATAAATATACACTAAAGAAAACTACAATCCAGAGTAAAAGTGTGAGTGCAGTATGTCTGAAAGCAGCTCTCACACTGGAGGCTCATTCCTGAAATGAAGGTGTTGTGTGTGTTTCTTTATGCAGGAGTTTGAGACATTTCTGAACTTTGACAAAAAAAATAAGTTTATGTGTGCGTATTTATACTGCACTCCTCTTGCCAACAGTAACATCTCAGTAGCCAGTGAGCAGGAAGAGAGAGGTTCATTAAAAACCCAAATACAGTAGTTACATAACCAGCAGTTCTGTTCATCCCAGAACCCGTGCTACAAACACACTCCTCCTTCATCCCCATCATCTTCTCCCTCCCACGCCTACTGGCACAGCCCACCCATCATCCTCCTCTCCTCCCATAGCAACAGTGCATCACAGCTCTCCTCCCCTGTCCCCAGACCAACTCACTTCTGCACTCCTCCATCTCCCTCCTCCTACGTCTGCTCCCCTAGTTCCTGCCACCTCCTCTTTTTCATCAAACAGTTCCTTCTTTACTCCCACATCATTCAAGCTTTACTTCAAACTTGACTTTACATACAGCGAGACTACCATCCAGGAATATTAACTACAGTTAAAACAGGAAACTTTATTTCATTTTCCCTATTGAGAACATAGATGACATGCGAGTCTCAAATGTCTTTTTTAGTTTCAGGAAAAAGCTGTCTGCTCTTTCAGAGAGTTTCATATAAAGATTTGGTTTCCAAAAGCTCCTGCAAACGCTGTGCGTACTAAGAACAAACAGAGTGGAAAGTGCAGTAAATGTGTGAGCGCAGCAGATGGCAACACAGATTAAGGATTTGGGCTGTATAGTGATTGTCTGGGATACCTCTCCCCTTGTAACAACTGTCTTTATTCTTCTCCATCGGATTAGTGCCTGTCATTTACACCCCTCCCCTGTCCTGATGGAAGGATGTCTGAGAAACAACAAACCGTCAGATCGCAGTCAGTGTGTGGCCACATTAACAGTGCCCTCTAGTGGTTGTAACAGTGGGATAAAGTAAACACTAAGCAGAATCCAAAGATACAGATTTATCACAATTTAGTGGGATCTTATTAGCGAAACTGAAAATATATTCAAAATGATGTATTAGTAGATGTATTAGTATATAATCATACAAAAAGGGGGTGGTCTTTCTATCTTTCATATTTCTTGAGAGTTTTGACTTTTCTTTCTCCTTGACTTAGAAGCCTTGACTGGACAAAACAGGAGGAGGTGTGGTAAAATGGGGGCATTCAGTTGGTTTCCAATTAGATGGCAGTAATTATGACACATTCAAGCTTTAAATGGAAAATTAAAAGATTATCAGAACAATGAGCATTTATTGCAGCCCAGCCAAGACAGCTGACATTAATATTTTTTTCTTAGAACTGTTCAACTAATATAAATAATGTACAGAGAACTACAAAATAGAAAATATAGGAATATTCACCAAAACGTAGGATATACTAGTATAATTTAAAGTCACACTCTTTCAAACGCACACAAACATGCAGTCAAAAATGTATAGGAGAAAAGTCACAGTGGAAGTGACTGTGGGTCTCTCGAGGGCTGTCATACTCAATTTTGACACAGGAGGGCACTGGAGGGCTTTCTGAAGAGGCAGAGCTGACCTGTGAAGGCAGCAGAGGTGCAGCCTTAGGTGGAGTGTTCCCTGCTCTGATGCAAGAGGGCCGGAGAGTGGACACAGGTGGCAGGACGGTGGTGGCGCTACTGGTGCTGGTGTGGGTCTGCATGTGTGGTGGGTGCTGGATGGTAGTTTGTGAGTCACCTCGGGGGAAAAATAAAGATGGAGGCAGGGTGGTGGAGGAGGGCTGCTGGTGGTCTCTGGCAGCCCCCATCATACTGGGGTAGGACGGAGGACATTGAGGATGTTGGTGGACAGTTGGCTGATTGTACATGTTGCTCCAGGGAAACGACTGATAAGCTGTGATCCCACCTGGACATAAACACACAGTAAATTAAACAGAAGAGTAAAAAAAAAAAAAAAAAATTTAACAGAGCTACTACTGTATCAGGGGTATTCAAATCCAGTCCTCGAGGGCCGGTATCCTGTATGTTTTAGATATGTCCCTCTTCTAGCACACCTGGTTCAATTATTGATCAGCTCATCAGCAAGCCTGATAATGATGTAATGGCTTCCAGGTGCGCTGGAAGAGGGAACTATCTAACACATGCAGGATACTGGCCCTCGAGGACTGGATTTGAATACCCCTGTACTATAATTATTCTTAGGAAGCCCCCTCAATATGCAACCTGTATCTGGTTACACTGAAATCAAAGCACACATAATGCTGCATCATGGGATTTTAGAGCACATGTTGTAATATAAAACATAAATGTCAGTTAAGTACATTATTGACAGTAGTGTCCAAATTCCTGTCGATTAGCTGCTAATTGTTCAGAGATTTTAAACTCATCCAGTGCAGAGGTGGACAATCTCAGCTCCATAGAGTAAAAGTCCTGCCATGTATTTGTTCCAACCATTCACTGAACCAGTCCATATTGATAAACACTAGGCTTTACGCCGATCATATCGGCTATATCGGATCGGCTGATATTTGGTATTTTTTTAAATGTTCGTGATCGGCCGTTGTGTCATAAGTCACCAATCTGATCAATGATGTCATGGTGGTGTTGAAACTTTTTTAATCTGTCTCATTTACTCCAAAGTAGTTTGACGGCATCGACATGTTTGTTTGTATCCGAGAGCTAATGATTTATGATTCAAAAAACTTCATTTTCGTCTTCATGCCTCTTCCTGTTTTGAGTACTGTCACTATGTGATGGACAATAAAGTTTCTTTGAATCTTCACAACAGCAACATCCATGGGCGACAAAAAAAAATGTCAGAGGTGTGGAAGTTTTTCAAAGTGAGAGAAACAGACATAGCACAAGCTATCTGCAAATTTAATCAGGCATTTGGAAAAGACGCACATGGAGGAATGTGTTGAGTTCAAGAAACGCAGCGCGAAGAAAAAAAAGAAAACACAAACTCCGAAACAGATGCTAAAGCAAACAACTTCAGACAGTGCTTGTCCATATAGTCCGACATAAGTATATAAGTACATAAACAAGTAATTTAAATATTGCTCCTCACGTGATCGGTTATCGGTTTATTTAAACACACTGATCGGTGATCGGCAGAAAAATCGTGATTGTGTAAAGCCCAATGAACACAACTCCTCATCCAGGTAGATGGGATAGTTAGTGGAATCACCTGTGTTAAGTGAACAGGTAGAACTAATACATGGCAGGACTTTTACTCTATGGAGCTGGGATTGTCCACCTCTGATCCAGTGTGAGTCAGGGGTCTGAGGAGTCTGACATTTATACATGAAGCCCATCTCATTCACCTATTCATACTGTAAATATCCAGTCCAATTCCTTTACCAATATTTAAATAATTTGCTTATATTAATGAAGCTGTCTGCAAACACTGGTCATTTTTTTATCTTTCATTTCAGAGGCTGGTGCAACATCCATTTTTTAAATGATGGCAAGAAAACAAAAGTAATTTAGTCTAAAAAAAAAAAAAAAAAAACAGCATATGAAGCATAAGGCAAGCTGCCAAAACCAAACCATAAGATGCAGCAGTGAATCTTGACGTTCCCCTGGCTGTCTTATGTAGTTTTCATCTTATTTTCAGCCCTGTTAAAAATTTTCAAACTGACTGAAATCGCTGCCAAGGTGTGGCTTTGTAGCTTATTCACACAACTGATGTTACTGTATTTGTGAACACAACACTGATTTAGGACAGGGATTCCCTTCCTCTATAATGCTTAAACATAGAACCCAAAGCCATTTTGGTCAGGAGCCAAGACAAATTAATGTAAATCAATGTGGAGTGCAATAAAACTAATTAAAATTACTTTTCACAGAGCTAGTGGTTGTACTTGGTCCCTTGTGAACTTCTTCAGCAAGTTTTGTTTTTAAGCCTTTTGGGTGTCGTTTGCTTATTTTCTCTAGATTTTCAAAAGCAACAGAAAAGATAAGTCAACGGTCCAAAACAACGTGACACTAAATTATGTGACTTTTGTGAGGACTACTAAGTTCCTGGAAACTTCTGTGAAAATCAAAGCAGTTTTCAACATAAAATAAAGACTTCTTGGGATGGACTGACAAATTACATGATCACATGACTCCCTGCTGCAAATCCAACATCTAAGCCCTCCAGACAACTACGGAAACCCCTAATTTAGGCATAGACTAATTACAATTTGAACTACTGTAGGGTCAGCAGATGATCTTAGGTGCATAATGACACTGTTTGATTCATTACTTTACATTAGGAAACATACAACGGTCCATTATAGATGATGAAATCTGCATGAGAAATAAAGAGAACAGTATGATCATACTAGTTATCTACTTGCAGTGAATAATCTGACTCTGGTACCCTTTAAACTTAGTACTTCTGACTAAATTTGCTCTTGTTTTGTACTCATGAACCAGTGTTGATAGAGTAGGAACTGGAGAGCTGCAGTTCTTCTGCGATTTAGAGCTTCACCTTTCAAATTGAGGGAACATTAAAGACAATATTATCTTTTTTTTTTTTTTTTTTAATCTTTAAAATGAAATTATGAAAACAGTTTCCCTTTATATGACCCTGCTTCTCACCCCAGTAACTCACCATGATGACCACTGGACTGCAGCAGGATCTGTCCAGTGCTTTGGGACTGGAAGTAAGCATGGCCTCCAGTGGAGTAGGTCACCACCCCATTGGAGTTTCCACCAGGTCCAAAGGTCAGGTAGGAGGTAGGGTTGGTGTCTGGAGGATTGGGCGTGAGGTATGGAGATGGGGTGAGATAAGTCATGCGGGGCAGTGAAGCCTGAGGTTGATGCTGCGTCTGACTGGTGGGGTAGGAGGGCTGCAGCTGGTATGACAGGTTGTTCGGTTGACTGGACGCCGTGTAGTCAAACTTCTCCCCAAAGTCAAACAAAGAACTGGAAGTACAGGAGGATATTTAGTAGCACACAAAGACATAGTTCTATTAATAAAAACACTTATCAGACCCTTTAAAAACATTCCTTTTACACATAAATCAAAAAGTAGTAATAGACCTTTCTGCACAATTTATAGGACTCAAAGTGTCTAACTTATTAGTATTATGGGATTTTAGTGGCAGTGAAACAGATGGGATTATTTTATTGAATTTTATTAGTAGTAGTTTTTTGTTTTTTGTATTCATATATACTTTTCTTCTTTTTGTTTTGTTTCTCAGATAATTTCCTATTCATGTTTATATTTATGTGTGTATCATTTTATCCAATTATTTTGTTTAGAAAATATATTAAGTATTACAGTTCAACCAATATCTACATTGCCAGGCGTGCTAATATCTGTGTATGTTTTCAACATTGGTCTCTGCTTCTCCTATTCTTCAGTTTGCATGTATAATCTGCTGATATTGTACGTACCAGTATGTGGCACTGCCTGTTTAACCTCAATAAAAAGATTTTGATTTTAAAAAAAAAACAAACAAAAAAAAAAAACAACACTTATCACTGAATTTGAAAAGCATATTGCATCAATTTCTTCATAGATTTTCAGTTTTGGATATGTTTCATGAATTACATGTCCTGTCTTTATTTGTATGTACATTGTGTTTTGCGTACAATGTGCTGCTCCGAGCAAAAATTTATACAGCCAGAGAACTGTGGAATTTGGGTCCTATTGGTATGATTTGGAAATACAGCACATTGAGATTTGTACTTGTTTTTGTCCAACATGCGAGGGTTTGTTTGTTGTCATAGAAGTACTTATACACAAAGCAATTAGTAAATTAAACATGCCCCAGCACGGTCTCTGACTGCTAAAACCAACTTCCGTCTACTACAGGGACTGACTGTGTGAGCCATCATTATCACTATTTCACAGGATCCCTGCTCATGTCTGCACATCTCCCAGCTGTCTCTCCTCCTGTCAGTACTTGTACTCCTCGTTCCTGTCGAAATCATCTCCTAGTATTCAAGTCACAGTGTGCTGTGAGCGGAGCTGACCTGGTGTCAGTCTGCAGAGTCTGGGTGTCATGGTGTGCCAAGGAGGAGCCACCCTCTAGAGCATCCAGAAACAGAGGTGGGGTGTGGGCCAGAGTGTTAAGGAGAGGAGGAGTGGGATTTGCAGGATTGTAGGATGTTGTATAAAGGGGGAAGCTGGCTCGTCGCAGTGGGGGAGGGCTGTGCATGGGGCGGGGGTGGTACTCTGCAAACCCTCCCTGAGATGAAAGCTGGTGCTGGTCCCCATCTCTTACTCTGGATTGACCTTGAAGAGAAAACACATAAACACTACATTAAAGATAGTGTAGTTCAGTGTCTGAGGAGTTGTACCATCTGCACAAGCAAACTGAAGGTAAACTGAGCTTAAAGTTTACTCACTTCAACTCATGAACTGTAAAAAAAAAATAAAAAAAAAAAATCAACTTTTACAAGGTTTCTGAAGGTTTTATCAACTTAATTTCACAACTTTTTAAATCCCAAAAAATCTGAAGTGTTTGTGTGTGATATTCATAAGCATCTCAAGGTGAGGTCCAACTGAATACACCTCATCCCATGGTGGCCACTAAAACTATTGGTGTCAGGGTTTTTGTCCTGGATAACAACCACCATAAATGTAACAAAAGAACAGGGGATAGAGTCTGTTTTCAGCTACTGCAAAAACATGACCATCTTATCACCTAAAAATACAATCCACAACCTGAATTATCATTTGTCACTTCCTATTACATTGCTTTTACAATCAAACTTGCATTTTTCTTTGAGTTTTCTCTGGTTCAGGCTGTCATTATTCCTTCAGCAGCAGCAAAACAACATTTCTACAAGTTAACATGGACTAAATCTGGACACTCAGACAGACAGTTCTCAGAGTTTATTGTCATTACTGCTTTAATCAATCTTGCAGAGTAACGATTATGCTCACAACATTAAGGCTATAAATCAATAGGTTAGTGCAACACTATCTGTAAAATACCTTATTACACTGATAAGGGAGTTTTGGTAATAGTTTTTCAGCATGTATTTGAACACAAAAATCAACCAAATTTACCATGTAATGTAGGAGTAAAACTATTTTCAGCAGCTGTATTTCTAACAGCAGCAAGTTTTCAGCACAGCTACCATCTTGAAGTTTAAAGTTACCAGTACAGCCGTTTTCAGACTCATGGTGCTAAATTTGGTGGACGTACAATCATTTTGTTTCACTAAACAGAACAAGAGTAAAAACAACGGTAATGGTTAGAATGCTGCCATTATAAATTGTTGACTCTTGGTCTGCGTGTCGATAGAGAAATTTAATGAGCTGCTGAGGAGTTAATGATCATCGTGAGGATGTTTGGGCACTCACAGAGTACAAGAGACTCAATGAAGGAAAAGTAAAGTGTCTGCACTATTTCCATTTGCCAAAATTGGCTATAGAAAAAATTATTTTGAAAATCATTCCAATGGATCCTGTACTTTTCATTTTAGACTTTATCCAACAAGGTCATAAATACAACAAAAGTGAAGAAGTATTAATAGATATGTCTTTTATATGTCAAAAGATCCATCGCAATGTTTTGGAAAAAGATCAGCAGGCCAGATGTTACGTACTGGGCGAAGCAAACGTTGACAACTTTTCCTCTGGAGAGACTGACGTACATACGGAAAGGAAGGAAGGATATGTTTGGAAAAAATATGGGAACCTTTTAAGGTGTTAACTCATTCACTGCCAGGTGTTCTCAGAACAGAAACCCCCATACTGCCAGGCGTTTTAGAGCATTTTGACTGACTTTCAAGACTCACAGAATATGTAGTTCTAGGACTACACAGAATATGTAGTTCTAGGACTACATAAACATGGCACCCATCAAAATAAAGTGTAAAATCTCTTCTTTCATGTGGAAAAAAATTTTGTTTCCAGCTTTTTTGGTTCTCAAGTTATTGACCTTAGAACACAGGGTGGTTTTGCCCAAAATGCCTGAACGCTAAATACTTCCTCAAAGTTGTGCCAGGTCGTTTCCTAGCAACCCCCCCAATTGAAAGCCGAATGACGCCAAAACACGTCAATGCCAGTGAATGAGTTAAAAGTGTTGATTTAGCAAATGACAATGAGGAGGAATAAATATTCAGTAGTATAAACCTTACAACAGGGTTAATGAGATTGAACACCCATAACTGTAACAGGGTATTATTAAAATTTCCCCAATTGGAAATCAATTCAGACATTACGGGGTTAAATTCAGCACAAATCTTTATGGCTGAGAAGTTTGTGATGTGTATGTGTATTGCTTATAATTTTTGTTGCTGTTGTTGATGCTTTTTTTTGCTATTGTTTATAACACTTGCAATGCAGCTGCCTTTGTTAGTGAGGTACCGGTCTATGTTTGTTATAAATGTGTGTATATTGACAAGTCTATGTGTGTATATAAAACACGTGTTAATAAATATATTATTTTTAAAGTGTATGTACTATAGCGCATAATGGCATAAGTTTTGAGCAGTGTACTTGAAATCAGTGCATATTCTCATACCTGGACTAGTCAACAGAGTTTCAAATAGGGATGAAGTCTGATTGGACAGGGTGGAAAAAGGAGGAGCTGGAGGGCCAAGCTGTGGCAGCCTGGAGGTAAAGTGACCAGAAAAAGAGGAAGGTCCTTTACTAGGAAGGAAAAAAAGACAAAAATAGGTTGCATTTATGTTTACAGGTAACTTTGTGAGTCCATCAAACATGTTAGGAGAACCTACACATTGCAAAAACAGAATATGTTCTAGTAAAAGTAAAAGTCCTGCCACGTACTGGTTCTACCTGTTCACTGAACACAGGTGATTCCACTGATTATTCCATCTACCTGGATGAGGAGTTGAGCTCATCGAAATGGGCTGGTTCAGTGAATGCTTGGAACAAATACATGGCAGGACTTTTGCTTTATGGAGCTGGGATTGTCCACCTCTGGTTCTAGGGGTTACTGACCTGCTGGGTGCCACATTGAAGAAAACAGGATTGACCTGATGATGAGGGGAACTGCTGCTGCTGCATCCAGCTTGACTCTGTCTGTGTTCAGTCTTTGCATTGATGGAGCGCTCCACTTTCCTCCACTTTGCCCTGCGGTTCTGAAACCACACCTGAGACACAGAAATACACAGAGGGTGTCAAATAAAACAAAACGTAAGGAGGACGCGAAGAGAAAAAGATTAGAGAGTCAAGAGCTAATGTACTGGTTTTAGTATTAGTTCAGTAAATAGTTTCTTTATGTCAAAAGTAGGTTTTTCAAATGATAAGGAGAGTCATAAGAAAACAGTTGTTATAAGGCTAACCATTATTCTCTGTGGTGTGACTCCAACTGATGCAGCGATGACTTTTCTTTTGTCTGCATCAGGATAATGATCCTCCTGAAACAGGGCTTCCAAGTGCTCTAACTGATCTGCATGCATACATGCAAACAAACACACATACATACAGACACAAACACAAACCATATGGAACTATTTACATTAAGTTGAATCTAAACATGCTTGAGCAAACAGTCATTTCTCTTACCAGTGCTATAGAGGGTTCGTGGTTTCTTCTTTGGTGCAGGCGGTAGGAGGCAGCCGTCCACTGACTCTAACCCTGGCATCAGAGAAAAGCTGAGGGTCTGGCCTCGGCCCCTGGTGCTGTAGCGGATGGAGCGTCGGGTGGAGTACACTTGGGTTATCTCCATCTGCCGTGAAGAAATTAAAGTTTATCTCAGCATTTCTATTCTCAAATGTATTTGTCATTGTAGGTATTAACATTGTTTTTTTTAAATTAAAGAATAATAGAACACTTACAATTAACCCTTTCCCTTTTTTTTTGAAGTATGAACACATACAT
>JAQQZY010000003.1:6917973-6929338 GCA_030068375.1 Ostorhinchus rueppellii | reverse complement strand
TATGTGTGTGTGTGTGTGTGTGTGTGTGTGTGTGTGTGTGTGTGTGTGTGTGTGTGTGTGTAAATATGTTTATTTAATTAGAAAAGAAGTGTCATTTTTAGAAAAACAGTTATCGGAATAAGATACTCCAGCTATATTTAACCATTAACAAGCTAAAGTAATTATGCAAAATCAGAGGAACAAGAGTATTGTCTTTAAGAGAGAGCACAACAAGGAACATTAAGTATATATGAAAACGGTTTTCATCACTTAAACCTGCTTAAATTTAGTTTTTCAGGGGCCATCAAGAGTGTTTTATTTAATGCAAGACAATATGGTGACGTTTATAGGAATATTTGGCGTTTTTCTAGAGGGCTGTTTTTGCTATCATCTTTTCCAACATAAGCTTCTTTAAGCTCATTTTCTTTGTGAATGATGAGATGTAATGTTGTTCTGAACTGGTCCTTAGAGCACAATTGTTGTTATTTATGTACTACTAGCCTTTCTTTTTATTTATCAACGTGCCAAGTATTTCATTAGTTTAAAAAAATGTGAAGTGCTGATATAACTCACAGTCTTGGGATATGACTGAGCATTATTACAGTAATAAGCAAGGCTAGATTACCAACTTGACAAAGTGACAAACAGGCCTAAGGGCCTTGTTCAGACAGCCAGGAGCCTGAAAAGTTCCCACATCACTGTATGTAATTTGGTTTTGGTAATGTGATTTAATGCAAATTGAGCGCTACTTAAGTAGAATACCAACTAAACTGGGACCTGTCTCATAAAGTGCTGTTTCTTGGCCCTGTTTGGAGGCAATAATATGTCAAAATTAGTCTGCATGCAAATGACACGAGTTTTGTGTAATAGAAATAAACTTGGCAACTGCTGCTAAAGGTGACACAAAGCCCAGACTATGATAGATGGGGCGTCAGTAGAGACCCAGCGAGTAAATCCAGCCAGGATGATGAGGGAAGTGTAATTAGAAACACAATGCTGCCAATAACGATGCAAAGAAGTGTTTAGAGAGAACATATTGTGTTTGTCTTTCCATATTTGGGCTATTTATCAGGCTAAACAGTCATTTCAACAATAACAGGCATCTTTATTTATTCACCGACTAGTTTCATTTAAAGAAGACAAAAGAGAGATTTACCCAATCAGGTTTTTTTATTTGGAACAGAGTGGCAGATTAGTGACAGGGCGGTGGCGTGGAGGATCCGCCTCCTCTCGCTCACTCAGCCAATGACAGAAACTCAGCCTTAAAAAAATGCAAATGTATAAAAACAGGAATGGGAACAGCAAACATAGAGTAGTGTCGCCTATATTAGGCTTCACACACACACACGCACATACACACACACACACACACAGAATTCACACACTCATGCTCTCACACATCCACTCATCTTATTTGGCTACGCAGGCTTAGATGGGTACAAACACACGTTTACAGTTTGACAGTCACTTTAGAAAAGACAGTACATGTTAAGATCATTCCTGCCTGTGAAAAAGTGGCGCGTTGTCTGTCCGTCTGTCGCAGAGAGACAGGCAGGCAGACAGTCAGACAGACAGACAGTGAAGACACAGTCAGTGTGTGTGAAAGCCACTGTGAGGGACCAGCTGCCCCACATTCAGCAGTGAACAGACTAAACACGCGCACACATACACATACGCACATCGACAGGCTAGTCAGTGTACACAAGAGTCTGCTGTGAAATATCAAGGTGAAGCACTCACACACATACACAGGTGGCGGTTTAGATGAGGTGTACACACACACACTCACACGCACACACACACACACACACTCACACGCACATCCATGTTCTCACCCAGGTGAGGGAGCAGGCAACGTGCACACACAGCAGTGGAAGAGGTGTGTTACCTGTCTGTGGAAGAGCGTGAGAACTGCTGGAGAAGGTAAACACACACTCGACCACAGTACATTCCGACTTGAACTCACCCCTCTTTTTGATTTCACACACAAAAAAAGATGCACACTGACATCCACACACACCCAGACTAGTATAGTTTTGACTCCCATGCATTTTTGTTCTACAGTACTGAGTATAATAGAAGCTACTAGCCCAGTCGCACTGGTGTGGTTATTGTTACAATCTCTTAGATAGAAGCACAGCCCTCACACTCCCCATCCAATTCCTTGTCCCCTCCCCAAAAAACGAGCCCTGAAGTGACCTCCACAAGCACTAATCCGAGGTCTTCTTCTTTTTCATAACCAAAGCTTTAATGACAAAAGTTATGATTGTGATTGCTGTACAGCAGGCCACGGATTAGAGCACACGGGAGCATCTTCCTGTTTCTCTTTAAGTCCCCACACACACTTCTAAAATGGCCCCATCCCATTCCCAAACAGAGAGCCAATGGTGGAACGGGAACAAAAAAGAAAAAAGAGGTGATGCATGCATAACGGGGAAGGGGTCAGATGTCAGGTGTGATGACAGGACATGTACGTAGTTGTGCTTTTAAACAAACAGACTAAACTCTAAACCAACCGGCAACTGATCAATAACTAATCAATAACATATTGGAACCAACAGATCTCTCTCATTTCACAAGTGATATCTATCACGATGATGATGATAATGATGATGACGATGGGTCTGATATGTGTACTGGATATGATTTACAATAGTCTATGTGTAGTCTGTAAATGCACAGCGAGATATATGTCTGCATGTTGGCGTGTTGGGGTGTGAGCATATACGTGTGTGTGTGTGTGTGTGTGCATGTGTGTGAGTGTGCGCGCAGATGTGTAAATGTGAAAGTGGCTGGCGAGAGCACAGCTCATCTAAGTGATGACAGATGACAGTGATGGATAAAAACTCTCAATGATCATGCAAATGATTAGTGATGCCAGAAAGGATACGCTGATATTTACATATAAACTTTTTTTAACCGCTAAATACACATCCTCCTGTTTAAGTATTATTATTATCATTATTATCATTATTATTATTATGGTATTATTAATTTCATTATTCACCATCCAGCCCAAAACATTGATATATTATTGATTATTATTACTATCCGTAACTAGTCTTTGTACAGCTTGGAGGAGCAGACGTGTCGCCAGCTCAATGCAACCAACCAGTGTTTCCACGGCGGCGCCTCGACATTGTCAAACACGTCGAGGGTCGAGCACCATTTTCTGGTTGGCCGAGCACAGAGCGAGAAGTCAGAGCCACCTTCCAGCAGAGACCAGTGAGCGTGTACGTGTGTTGGTGCGTATATGTTAGCGTGTGCGAGTGTGCGTGAGTTGATGTGGTTGCGTGGATGCGTGTCGTTGAGCACCAGAGGGATGGAAGGCACAAAAGAGACCTTTCCACTCACCTTTGACCCTGGGCTCTGTGCGGGCCAACCAGATGCTCTGTGTGTTTTCAGGGGGTGAGGGGCAGAGGCGAGCTCCACCGCTCCCTCACTCTTTTTTCTTTTGTGTCTCCCTCAGCTCGCTCCGCCCCTCTCCTCTCCTCTTTCTTTTTTGCCTTTTCATTTTTCGCTCCATAAAACAGAAGAGGAACTTTTTGTGCTGGAAACACAGGTTAAAGAGCTTGTGTTTTGTTTTGTTTTGTTTTTTTACAAAATAATCATATCATTACATACAGAACAAGAGAATCTGTAGAATATTAATAACAACATTTACTTTAAAAACATCTCGTGTGTATGTGTTATTTTTTCAGAATATATTTGGATTTATTTTTTCCTTTTTTTTTGTCCTCTTTTGTTGTTTTCATTGAAAAGAAAGTCCCAAGTCCGCAGAGAGAAAGGCGCTCTCAAGTGTTTTGGAGACGAGAGGAGAGAGGGATGAGTAGAGGCGAGCAGATGAGGGGGATGTGACGAGGAAAAGGAGGAGTTGGAGGAGGATGAGGAGGAGGGCGGGGCTTAGAGTATCTTTCTCTCTTCTCTCTCTCTCTCTTTCTCTCTTCCTCTCGGAGTGTGGTGTCTCTCTGGCGTACGAGTGTTATGCGTAAAACTCCTCCTGCTTGTCTGGTTTCTGGTAGGTGACGGTGGCCTGTTTGGGTTCCTCCAACGTGTAGCTGCCCTCGTCCTTTTTCTTCATCCGGTACACCAGCAGCATCACCAGGAAGGCTGCGAACAAGGCTCCCACCACGCCTCCCACTATCACAGCTGGAAAGACACACAAATTGAGAGGGATGAGACCTTTAAAATTTCTCATTTATTTCAGAATTTATTTGTATTAGATTCTACACCATTCAGAAATACACAGAAACAACTCTATGATGCCATTACATGTAGCCAGTGTTCCATATTGTAGTATGATATGACACACTCTACTAGGGCTGGGTTTCATGAATCAATCTCAGTCTGATTCACAAGGTCCCAACTGTATTCGATTTCCAGTTCCATTTGACTCGATATCAATTTGCTTAGGGATATTTCAGTTACATTACCAATTTTACAGATTTCTGACTGAAATAATGCAGCACCATTGTACAAGGAAGCCTCTAGCATGGTGATTTCTAAGAAATATTAATGTTTACCTTAAAAAGTGACACAGTTACATTAATGTTTTTTATTTAAGTTGACCGACCAGTGTCAATCATGGACAGTGGATAAGAAGTGGGCGGACCTGCCGTGTTTTTGATCTGCTCTTTTAAAACCAGCAGTCTGGCCCTCACCACCACTGCTCTATGGCACCCTAAGTGTCCATATTTGGGCAAAATGGTGGAGTTGGAAGAAAACGGGGGATGAAGTGTGAGCTCATGCTAACCTTTATCTTATCGACATATGCACCGTCTTACTTATACTTTATCACTACTTAAGATGAAAAAAATCCCTGCTTCAAATACAATAATCTGAGCACTCATTTTGAGTTTGAATACAGCTACAAACAGGAGACGAAGGCTCCAAAATAAAGCTACTATGGAAATATCTTAAACCAGGGGTGTCAAACTTATTTTTTCAGGGGCCACATTCAGCAGAATTTGATCTGAAGTGGTTCAGATCAGTGAAATAATAACATAATAATATATAAATGATGTCATCCAATCTTTTCTCTATGTTTAGAGTGGAAAAAAAGTACAATTAAACGGTGTAATGTTTACATCTACAAACTATCTTTTCAAACAATGTGAATAACATGAAAACATTGAAAAACAAGTGTAATTTTAACAATATTCTACTTCAGTTTATCATTTACACATGTTCATTATAACTTACAGACATGGTGGCTCTACAAACACACAAAACCTTTAGTAACAGGAAGAATATTATTAAAATTGCACTTACTTTTCTTAAGATATTTCAGGTTCTTTATATTTGTTCAGATTATTAAAATTTTGGGGGAAATTATACTTTGTTTTAGTGTCAATAAAACAAATGATATTGACAACAATATTTCCATTTACAAAGAGAAAAATTTGGAGTTTTTATGAGTGATTATGATAACCTAAGTGTCCATATTTTGGCAAATGGTGGAGCTGGAAGAAAGTGAGGGTGAAACATGAGCTAATGCTAACCTCTAGCTTATTGACATGTTTTTCATCAAAATATAATTTGATTGTCTTGTTAGTTATTAACCATAACTACAGCTGAGTGGCCTTTCAAGTCTTATTCATTACCTCATTCACTGCCAGGCGTATCTACAGAACTGCTTTGAAATGATGCCAAAACACGTCAATGGCAGTGAATGAGTTAAAGAGAAGTTCCAAAATTCTGATTCATCTCGAGAGGTAGACATCAGTCACACCTGGAACAGACTGTAGACATCGACGCTACTATTTTCCATAAAATCTTAATAACAGAATCCAAACTTATTGGGCCAGATCACATATTAGTTGTGAGGTTTGATGAAGTTTACCGTTCTTTTCATGGCAGTAAGCTAATGCTCAACAACAGCTCACTCATCAAGCTTCACTCTCCTGCAGCTTCATCCATTTGACCAAATATGATCACTTCTAGCTAACACAATAATGGCAAAAAAACAAACTCTTGACTCCAAAACCCAACAGTAGACACAATGTTACTTTGTCCACTTCTTATATCGGCCAAAAATACACTGGCAATGAATAGTGTTAATCTCAGGCTTTGATCATTGGTAGGAACAGGAATGTCTATCATTTAGTTTTTGATATTAGATCACTCAAATGAAGATACATGATTTTTTGTCAATCCACCCCTACAGTTTATAGTTTATAGCAGGAGTGGGCAACTCTGGTCCTCATGGGCAGGTATCCTACATGTTTTAGGCATTTCCCTCTTCCAGCACACCTGGTTCAATTAATGCTCAGCTCATCATCCAGCTCTGCAGAAGCCTGATAACAATCCAATGGCTTCCAGGTGTGCTGGCAGAGGGAAACGTCTAAAATATGCAGGATACCGGCCCATGAGGACCGGAGTTGTCCACCTCTGGTCTATAACACTACACACAGACACAGACACAGACACACAACGCAACAAACACACCTACACTGAAAGCAGAACAAAGCTACCACAGCATTGCTATCACCTAGCTGCTAAGTGAAGACTGATGAGGCTCAATACGCCAACATATGTCATGTCTGTGTGTTGCCAGCAGTTTTGTGCTACATTGAGGCCCTGTGGTGCTACATAGTAGTTTACCCCCAACAGAGCCGATGTAACGGACTCATAGCAGCTGCGCTTTTCCACCTTTTCCTACGTGTGATGAAGGCTTGCGGTGTAGGATAGATTGTGTGGTTATCAAACACGAAAAAATAAACTTTCCTTCATTAAACAAATTGGTGTCAGTGCCAAAACGGTAAACAAACTGTTTGTTATTTTCCAAAAACTTGAAGAACGCTTTGTTTCCATTCATTGAGTGGGAGGTGTTTACTTTGTTTATCCCATTACTGCCAACATGAGAGTGCACAGACTTCACAATGTACTGTAACTGCAACAGTAATCACCTCTTTTGCTTTTCAGCTTTTTTTTTAAATTTTATTTAAATGTCATAAAAAATAAAAGTCTTAGACTAGGTGGTTTGTTAAAAAATATTTAATGCAGGAGACCATCCTATTAATGAAACTTTGACCAGCCAATTCTTTACTTATAAAGTAATAAGGACTAGAAAATGCATGTCCTGTAGAAAATATGAGTGATGGCTGAATGCTTTGCTGAACATATTCAAATCACAGCTGCATTTTAAAAAGATTTAGAAAATTGAAATATACATATTAAAAATGCATGTTAAGCATTTTTTCAACTCGAGGATAAGTGCCTACAGTGCAATCCTGTATGACCCTAGCATGTACCAGTAATTTGTTCTATCACACACACGGTCTAGACTACTCTAAAATCTGTTGCCTCCTGCTCTTTACCGATGACCAGGAAATCAGCGAAAACCACAGCCAGTAGTCCGCCAATCAGGACAGCTGAAGGAGAGACAGAGAGCCAGTCAGGTCAGGAAAAAAGTTGGCTGCTCCCTCACTTTTTACAACAGCTCTTTTGGATGAGGAGAGGAGGGGAGGCACTTGAAAAGAGATTGGATTTACCCAGTGGGGAAAATGATGAGAAAAAAGAGGGGAGAAAGGGGAGGGGGAGGTAAGAGGGTGGTTGGATAACCCAAGAAGAGGATTGCTTGTTCTCAGTGGGTCAAACAGGGCTAAGCAGCACATTCACTTATGGTGATGAATCTGCACTATGTGGACGCGAGGTAATACGAGTTTATCTACGAAGCTCCCAGAAAGCAGAGAAAGAATACAGGAGGCAACGGGGGAAATGCAGTCTGTTGATCTAAATGGTGATTATGTAGTGATCTATTTAACAGAGACAAGAGACAGACTAAATCGATACACACACAATAGGTGTGTTTCCATCCTGTTATTTTTACATCGTCAATTTCTATTTAGTCACAAAAAAAATCTCTCTGGATACGTCAAAAGACTGGATAGAAACACACCTAATATTAGGACAAAATGGAAGAATTACACAGAAATTTGCTTCATTAACAGGGGTTCATACCTATCAAGACTTCTTTTCTCTCCAGAATGTTCTTCTGTGGCAGCTGAGCAGCAGAACTTCCTCCATCCACTGTGTTGCCAATCAGATCTGGCTCCCCTGGCATTAGGCCTCGTCCAAGACCGTTGCGGTTTTCTTCACGGATCTCAAAATCTCCACTTGGTCCTGCAGCGCCCACGTCGTTACCCTCCTCTGAACGGCCCTGAAACCAAGAGAGAGAGAGAAAAAAAAAAGTCAAAACTAACCACAGGAAATGTACATTTTGATGTAATCACATTTGTTCCATGGAGTCACTACAGCGACATTTAAGCCAAACCACCACAAACAGAGAATTTTCCATGGCATATGTTCACCAAGAGCGTTTAAAACAATGAGCCTCTGTATGCTCTGATTGGGGGAAAGTTGCATATTGTCCAACACATATACACATTTCATGAAACATGGTCGTGTAATTACAATGTGGAAAACCAGACAATCCTAAAAGCACAGAGTTTTAATGCAGAGCTGCTATAAATGAACACCTCAATAGTTGGGGGGGGGGGAAGACTGTGAATAATTACACTGACAGTCAGAAATAAGTCTTAAGTGTGTCTTCAATGTTCTTTATTTGTTCTAATTAGCACTGCTTAATATGCTGCAGGTATGACAATTACCATGTTCACCCACACTAACAGTTCTAATTAGCACAGAAGAGCAGCAAAAGTCAAAATGAAAGTGAAGTCAGTTGCTACTTGCTAGAAATCATATGTTGGTAGCAAAAGTTGTAGCATTATTTCAAAGAGTAATTGAGCCACTATATTCTGCGGCACAAATGACTTCATGGTACTGGAAAAGTTGAGCAATTATCAAAGTTCGGTACCATTAATGTCTGTATGAAATGTCTTGCCAATAAATCTGAAACTTTGTTCTGCTAACGGTCCTGGAGGAAAACTCACCAAAGTCATTGCAAATCCCCATCTGAGTATCATAAATGAAAAATCATTATAAGACACAGCGGTGCAAGATTTAAGATTTCCTCTATTTCCAAGGCCTTTGAAAATCTACTTGATATACAAGACTGTCAAACAAAATGCCACTTTGTCGAAGAAGGAACTCTCTGGACTGTAACGTCCTCCAGCTCCACTCCCAGTCAGCCTGACCTCTGTTGCATGCCATTTCTCTCTCACCTAATTTACTGTCATCTCTCGACTGTCGCTCAGTAATAACTAGGAGGGAATCACAGAGTAGCTCTTCTATCAACAATGCATTAACCACAATAATGATGTTATTAGGACATAGTGATTCTGAGGTGCTTAATACGTTCTGAGATTATCTTATCAGTTTCAGATTCCTTTTTTCTCTTTTTCAATCACGTAAAAGATGTGGATAGTAGCTTTATTTTATTTGTTTCACCCCTATGGAAGTTCAGTGCAAGTTGATGTGATACTAAAAAGTGATGTGAGCCACTGGAGAATACGGATTGGTCTGAGAGAATCGTCAGTATCACTGCGTCTGACTGATGCTGTACATCTCAAACGCTCCTGTTTTTTCAATAATCCTCCGTCTTGCTGTCTTCAACCTCTCCATATGACAAATGGCAAGAATCAAGAACAGCATCCCCAGAGATACATTGATTGCTTATATTGCTTCTATACTCTTTGACATCCCTTTTATGTCCTACATTGTTCTTGTGTGTATCATGTTGTCGTCAAGGGAGTTTCATGCACCATCACTTGGTATGACAACCACCTACAGAGAGGGAGTACTTTATCTGCTGCTATTGTAGCACGTCACATCGGTCGTGTCCGCTTTTAAAAGGTCCCTATTTCATCCTGGACTCAAACATATTTTTTCTAAGACTTGTTTTGTCTGGGGCAAAGAGGACTCAGGCATACAACAATGGGAATATTACTAAGCTCCATATGCATTGTATTATTTATACTTTATCACTACTTAAGATGAAAAAAATCCCTGCTTCAAATAACATAATCTGAGCACTCATTTTGAGTTTGAATACAGCTACAAACAGGAGACAAAGGCTCCAAAACAAAGCTTCTGTGGAAGTATCTTAAACCAGGGGTGTCAAACTCATTTTAGTTCAGGGGCCACATTCAGCAAAATTTGATCCGAGGTGGGCTGGATCAATGAAATAATAACATAATAATATATAAATAATGTAAACGCCAATCTTTTCTCTATGTTTTAGAGCACAGGTGTCAAACATGCGGCTCGGGAGCCAAATCCGGCCCACCAAAGGGTCCAGTCCAGGGCTTGGGATGAATTTGTGAAAGACAAAAATAGACATTAAGATATTAAACATTTTAGTTCAGGTTCTACATTCAGACCAAGCGGGTCAGAAAAGTAAAATATGATCATAATAACCTATAAATACTCACAACTCCTAATTTTTCTCTTTGCAAATGTAAATATTTCCACATATTTACAATAAAATAAAGCATAATTTCACAAAAAATTTAAGTAATCTGAATAAATATGAAGATGTCTTCAGAAAAGTAAGAGCAATTTAACAGTATTCTTCTGGGTACTAAATGTTTTGTACATCCACTGTGTCTGTAAGTTATAATGAACATGTGTAAATGATGAACTGAAGCAGAATATTGTTAAAATTACACTTATTTTTCAGTTTATACATGTTATTCACATTGTTTGGAAGGATAGTTTGTAGATGTAAACATTTTCTTTGTTTAATTTGACTTTTTTCGCTCTAAAACATAGAGAAAAGTTTGGAATTGACAATATTTATTCATTATCATTATGTTAGTATTTTAACTGGTTCGGCCCACTTCAGATTGAATTTAATTGAATGTGGCCCCTGAATTAAATTGAGTTTGACACCCCTGGTTTAGAGGGGAAAAAAGTAAAATTAAACAATGAAATGTTTACATCCACAAACTAGCTTTGCTAGTTCAAACATGAACAAACTGAAAAATAAGTGTAATTTTAATAATATTCTGCTTCAGTTTATCATTTACACATGTTCATTATAACTCATAGACATAGTGGATCTACAAATACACAAAACATTTAATAACAGGAAGAATATTATTAAAATTGCACTTCCTTTTCTTAAGATATTTCAGGTTCTTCATATTTGTTCAAATTATTTACATTTTTTGGGGACACTATACTGTGTTTTAGTGTCAATACATGACAATATTTACATTTGCAAAGAAAAAAATATGAGTTTTTATAAGTTATTATGATAGGATTTGACTGATCTGACCCACTTGAAATTGAATTGGTCTGAAAGTGGAACTTGAACTAAAATGATTAAGATCTAATATCTACAGGGTTCTCCCGAGAAATTTATAGTATCCTGGAGTGCTATAAAAATCTAATCCGTTATCATTATAATCATTATTATTATTATTATTATTATTATTATTATTATTATTATTATTATTATTATTATTATTATTATTATTAT
>JAQQZY010000003.1:6899426-6917873 GCA_030068375.1 Ostorhinchus rueppellii | reverse complement strand
ATTATTATTATTATTATTATTATTATTATTATTATTATTATTATTATTATTATTATTATTATTACTATTATTACTATCATTATTTTTGCACCTGTAATGGTGGGCAGGACACAATCCAATCCAATCTACAGTTGTAAAAACCTTAACTACAATATACAGTATAATGGCCAGGGCGTCTTACATTCTCAATATCTACAACTATAAATCTCCAACGGTTACACCAAGTTCTTTTTTATCGTACTAGGATACATGCACTTTCTACATTACATCATATCTGAACAATGGGAAGAAAGTCTCGCGCGAAAACCTCGTGACAGACGCAACTCCATGAGATTTTAAAGGAAAAATAACATGAAGTGTGCCTGCAAACCCAACAGGTTTCAGTAGATTCTAGCAAAATTATCAGGGGAAAACAGAAAAAAAAAAAAAACACCCTGAATTTGAAAATGACCTAAAATTTGATGTTTTTCAGTTTATTAAGTTTTTCTGATGATCTATGTTGATTTTGTCTTATTTGGTTACATTATAAAACGGGTGCTTTTATTTTGAAGACGCTTTTATTTTGAAGTGGAAATATGGGAGGGGAAAAAAAAAAAGCTGTCTATAATGGTTTACTTAGCTTCCGGTTAAAAAAAAGGCACAAACTCTTAGGGTGTGTTCAGATCTACTGGTTTATAAATACAGACTTTTATGAACCATCAGTTGGAGTAAAGACCATCATTTAACCGGGGATGCTACAAGTATAGTGGCGCCGAGCTAGCAGTATACTGGTGCAGCACCTTTGTTCTATTGTCTGTGGAGAACCATGAATTCTATTTTTGCATTTCTCAAATTCATCCCAAGGGCCAGAATGGACCCTTTGACGGACTGGATTTGGCCCCCGGGCCACATGTTTGACACCTGAGTCTTAAACTCCAAAAGCACCAGCTTCACATAGTCCTGCTTCTCATAAACGTACACTGCACTTCTCAGAAGGCGTTCTGGTTCATTTGCTTTATTTGGACCCTCTAGTGAATGTTCTGGTGGTACATCTTTAACTTATTGCTCGGTTAATGAGATTTTAGAGCAAATAGAAAGCTTTGATGTCTGCCATGTTGGGCTTTGATTAATAAGTGTGTGTGCTTCATAAATTACACTAACAGGATGTCAACTGACTTTGTTACGTAAATGTTTGATGAACTTAACCATATTACAGTGTCAGTTAGCTTGTGTTTAGCATTAGCTCACGCACCATAACTCTGCCATTTTCTCCAAATATTTGCAAAATTCTGAAGCCAAACAGTGGAGGCTTCAAAACAGCAATCCAAAAACCGATAGGTGACGTTATGTTGGATCTGTCCATTCTTACATTAAGTCTCTGACTACAGAACAAATTAGGGATGACCTAGACCTAATGGCACCCTAATGCACCCTTTGTTAGATGTTTAAAAGAAGAATACACATTTCATCGCTGTCTGTGGCTATTTAAGGACCTTAAAGATGATTGTTGTTTAGAAAATCAACTGGTTTTATACCATACAAGTCAGATCCTTGGCTAACTCCTGCCATAATGCCCTTGCTGTGTATCCAGTCCAGTCTTGGTCTTCTCTCTGTCCCCTCTGCCTTTGTCCTTTACTGGTCCTGATCCGTCAGTCTCGGTCTTATCTCACTCTGTTTTTGGTTCAGTTTTAGGTGGTCATGAGTGCAACATTAACATCTGCAGAAGACAAAATACCCTGCACCAGAAGTGAGTGAGTGGAGTCGTACCTGTACAGTTGTGGGCTGTGTGGTTCGGGTGGTTTTGTCGGTTGGTGCTGCCTGAGTGGCAGTTGTCATAGGAACCCTGGGTCTGAAGGGCACCCTGGTCTTGACTGTGGTAGTTGCAGCAGTGGTGGTCCTGGTGGTCGTAGGTAGAGCTGTGGAGGGCTCTGGGGTGGTCTCGGCTGTGGTGGGCGTGTCTTCCTCTGTAGTGGTCTCCATGTCAAACCCTGGGTAAGATGACGTGGGCTCGGGAGACAGGTAAACGTCATCTTCTTCTTCTTCTGTGGTGCTCAGGTCATCTGACCCAGCGGAGGGGGGTGCACTTTCTGCAGTACTTGTTGCTGGGTTTGTGGTCGCCACGGGAACAGCAGCAGGGGACCGTGGTGCGGGAGTGGTCTGGGCAGCCCTGATTCTCTCCAGCTCTCGTTCTCTTTCACGTTCTCGCTCTCTCTGCCTCTCTCTCTCTTTCTCCCTCTCTCTCTCACGTTCCCTCTCTCGCTCACGCTCTCTCTCCCTTTCCCGTTCCCTCTCCCGTTCCCTCTCCCTCTCCATTTCCCGGACTCGCTCCCTCTCTCGCTCCCTCTCTATCTCCCTCTGTCTCTCCCTCTCTTTCTCCATCTCCATCTCTCGTTCCCTCTCCAGCTCCCTCTCTCGCTCCCAGAAGGCACCGCTCTCTCCGTCGGCCTCGGTGGTCAGCGGGATCGTCGTCGGGTCCGGGTTGGGGCTGGGTTCTGCTGCAGGTGAGGCTGAGGGGGCGGGGCTAGTGGCCTGGGTGGTGGAGAGGAGGAGGGTCTCTTCTGTGGTGAAGGACACACCCACTGATGTCGGCCTCATACTGATTTCAGGGACTGCAGAGGAAATGGGACAGGATTTAAAACCACTTCATTACACTAGAATATATTAAAACAAGCAAATAATTAAAACAGCTCACTGAACACTGGTGCAATAAAACCCGCTGCCCACCCACCCACACACCCACACACACACTCACTCATACAAACACAGTAAAACAGATAAGAGTAAATCACAAACTGAAACTGTGGCTGCACATTCACCCTGTACAGTATCTGCACCTTGACTAACAAGACTCAATGAAATGCTCCTTTTTCATAGTGGGAGTGTTTGAGGCCATTAGGAGAGACTGTAAATAGTGGACTGTTCTAGTTTTTTTTTCTCCTGAAAATCATTATCACTTGAACTGAAAGCACCACCTCTGCTTCACACACTTCTTGAAAAATTGTAAATATTGGTTTCGGTTCATCTGATGTGGATGAAGTCTTATAATCAAACCCAGAAAGTAAAAGTGAAGTTTAGGCTACTTTTTTGTAACTTTACATTAGTTTATTTGTAAGCCTTTTCCCAATTATTTCCATTCAGTCTATTATTTTTTAAATATATGTACATAACACATATGGATATGGACATATACATATATGACAAAACACCACTGCACAGTGCACACTGCCCTGCACCACAGACCGTACAGAATGAGAGGACACAGGAACCTTGGCATCATCCATTGTTGTTTTTTAGTCAATAGTTTATAATCTGGTCATTGACACATTGGTTTTCAGAGCTGAAGAGTGGAACTACCGGGAGTCAGGGTCTGCTGGAGGTTTCTGCCTGTTAAAAGGAAGTTTTTCCTCACCACTGTCACCAGTTATAAGTATTTGCTCCTGGAGGATTCTGTTGGGTTTCTGCTAATTGGCTTCAGAGTCTGGTTTCCACTGGCTCTTTATGTACAGTGTCATGAGATAACTTTTGTTATGATTTGGCGCAATATAAATAAATTTGAGCTTCAGGAGCCTGAAGGATCATGGGCCAGCTAAGGCTAAGCACTAACTAGGGCTGCACAACATACCATAAAAATATCATTATCGCAATAATGGACTGTGCAATATTCATATCGCAAAGACATGCAATAATATATCTTATTTTATTTGTATGAACTTTCTGTTTTCCACACCATGGGGTACCACGGTGGTTTTCTCTATCACTCTAACATGCTAGTTTCTCTATCCAAAAAAACTGAAATAATGCTACTACTGCTGGTTGAATGACAGTTTACATGTTATTAATGTTGAACAGATGTGAATATTTTCGGAGCACAACTTTGTCCAAGGCCTGAACACTTCTATTTACAGATTTTATTCTGCAGTATTTACCAAACCAGGCAGCCAATGGAATATAGTTTAGTTCAAGCTCTTCCATGGTGGTACTCTGGCACTTTCATTCTTATCAAATCCATCCATGTCATTTACACATTGTTCTATGTGAATAAAATGACTAAATATGTGGCTGTGTTTGTGTCTGAAGGTCTGTGGGAGCAGCATCAGCAGGTTTTTGGACTGAATTGTGGAACTGATGGTAGTAGCTCAGTATTTTGTCATGGTTAAGGAACACTTTTCTTAGATGTAATTGGCATTTCTTTAGGCAAACGAAAAATATCATAATATTGCAATTCTGTACATCCATATCACATATCTCAAATTTTGCCGATATACCCTAGCACTAACAGTAACATGATAAACTTCATCTAATGTTGCATTACAAAGTTATTTTGGAGCCGAGGACTTTCTCCCTTAACCCTGCACACATGAACAGCCACATAATGTGTGTGGTTGACACTTTGGGCTCTGATACAAGTGATAGTTTGTGTGTACTATGTATTACAGTCACACAAAAACACCAGTTTTTCGCAACGATATGCAAGAATGTTTTGCCTTTTCCAGAGATGTAAAACTGAAGAGGGAATGGTATAGTTACAAGTGACATACAATAGGGTGTGATACGTAGGCCTCTTTGAACCACAGTTGTTAAAGTTACCTGATATGTAACTTAGCCTCCAAGACACCCTAAGCCAGCTCATTGTAGAAAAAAATAGTTGCTTCTTTTTATGTTTAGCATTTGTATACTCTATACCTGAAAATGAAGGCCTTCAGGCTAGAAAGAGTATTGAAGTTTAAGTTTAATTACTACAACAATTTAGTTTTGCTTTTTAGTTTTATGTTAAAAGGACAAAGACAGATTTGATAAAGCAGGAGTGGCTATGACTTCCTGAAGGTTTGTCCCGTGTAAGGATGAAAAGTTAAAAAGAGAGAAGAAATCAGATGATTAAACACAAAACCAGGGATTCAACTGAGAAGAGGAGAAAAAATGAGAAGAGAAGAGAAAAGAAAAGAGGAGAGAAGAAGAAAAGAGAGAAGGGAAGGAAAGAGATAAGAGAAGAAAAGGAAAGAGAAGGAAAATGAAAAGAGAAGAGAAATGAGAAGAGAAAAGAGGAGGAGAAGAGAAAAAAGAGGAGGAGAAGAGAAAAAAGAGGAGGAGAAGAGAAAAAAGAGGAGGGAAGGAAAGAGATAAGAGAAGAATAGGAAAGAGAAGAGAAGAGAAGAGAAGAGAAGAGAAGAGAAGAGAAGAGAAGAGAAGAGAAGAGAAGAGAAGAGAAGAGAAGGAGTGCTGCGTTATTCATCTCTTCTTAAATCTTATAATACTATTATACCACCTTTCATTTTGTTATAGCTGTGAAGCTCCCGAGTTGAAAGAGAAACAAATTGAATTTATGGGCACAAAGACATGAAGGCTGACAGAGAAGCTGCACAGGATATCGAAAATATGGACTTGAACAATGCAGCTTCTGTTAAACATATCACATGCCACGAAATGCCAAACACCAAAGCAGCTGTGACACAAAAATGCACATCCGCCGGTTCAGAAAAAGGAGCCTTTGGAATCAGACGCTCTGTATCATAGTGTGAGATACAGCATTTGCCGATGCTGCCGTTTCAACCACAGGGGGTGCCTCTGCTGCACTCGTCTGCTCTGAATTGTAATTCATTTTGAGCGTGCTCGCCGCTATAACACAGTGTCTGAACTGAGGGCAGTCCTCAATGAGTCATGCTTAATAAGGAGAGCCCGCTTCAGCAGCCAGATCACAAAATCAGCCTTAGTTCCACCAATGTGATTTACGTTAAGTAGGTAATTCCTACGCACGCAGACAGTCAGCTCGCTCAAATACAGACATACGCTCACAGATAGGTGTCCACACTGCTGGTATGCGTGTGATGGTCTAATCTGTGTGGACTGTAATCTGATTAGAGCAAATAAGATCTGGGAGAATTGAGCCTGAGTTACTGCTTGTTTGCAAGGGTGTGTCTGTGTTTAAAGGTGTTTTCAATAAATCTGTATCCAAAGCTGGAAGTCGGGCCAAATGGCAGGTTTGTATTTTTTTTCTGTGTGCATCTGTGCATGTGTTGGCTGGTGAATAGAGGGACATTAATTCAAAGACGGGGAGGGTGCACGGGGTCTTCAGGGTCAGCAGATTGAAACCGAGCAGCTGTCAAGTTTTAAAGAATAAGACTGTTGAGTGTTTGCCTTCTCTCTCTCACACAAACACACACACACACACACAAACACACACACACACATATACTTACAGCCAGAGCCAGAGCCTGAGTAGAGATCCTCGTCGTCGAAGAAGTCGTCTCTCGTTGAGCCTTCATCATCGGACCAAGTCTGTCCCTGTGAGAAACAGGAAGAGGGAGATCCAGATGATGGAGATTAGAGTTATTCATCATGAATGACTACGCCATTTGTCATTTCATTTGAAAGAGAAACCACTTTGGCAGATTACATGCACATGCACACAACTGTCTGAGAGGAGGTGCAGGCAGACGGGCAGCATTATGTCGGACAGAGTAACATCTGTCTGTCTCTCAGTCCATGGAGGAGCATAGTTAATGAGTCCATCTAAAGCCAGGATTTTTAAGCAGAGGAACATCAGAGCCTTTAAAAACGAGGGGGGCTTTCGTTTAGTCTGCTTTACGTGTCAGTTAAAAGTGATGCTCAGATTCTAAAAACAGCAAAAAAAAAAAAAAAAGAACATCAGCTCCAAAAAGAAAAGGTTCCAAAACTGGTGGCAATTATTTTACAGGCAGTAAACGGTTTCAGTGTTGAGGCCAAAACCGCCGAATGAGATGACGGATCACACAGGACTGCATTGATTGGTGTGTGTGTTTCCTCAGGTACCAGTTAGGCATGAAATACAATCCAGAAATTCCTGTTTGAGAAACAGATCCATCAAATGACTCCTCCGGCACAAAAACACTGCACAGGCCTGGTGTTAATCTGTATGTTAAGGGTTTATTATTACCTCTGCCAAGGAGGTTATGTTTTTGGCATGGTTTGTTTGTTTGTTAGCAACATGGATTTTGATGAAATTTTCAGGGTATGTCCACTCTGGGTCAAGGAAGAGCTGATTCAATTTTGGAGGCGATCTGGATCACCGTCTGGATCCAGGAATTTTTTAAAGGATTCTTTATCATTGCGAGATAAGGTATGGTGGCACAGATCTGCATATGAGGTCATTCAGCACCATCTAGTGGAGGAAAGTACAAACAATACCTTAAAACCAGAGCGGACATATCCTGAAAATTTCATCAAAATCAGTCCATAACTTTTTGAGTTATGTTGCTAACAAACAAACAAACAAACAAACAAACCCACAAGCCCTGGCAAAATATAACCTCCTTGACAGAGGTAAAAAGAAAAAAAAAAAAAAAGTACAAACACTAACTTGGCGGAGGTCTGCGCTCTCTGAGTGCATTTCTAGTTTTTTTGGTTTTTTTTACACTTTATTTTTATCATTTGATTTCTGCACAATACAAAAACAAAAATAAGGGACATTTATGATACTTTGACCAGAACAAACCTTTGTGCCTAACAGTTGGTTTTATTAATGTGATGTTAAATTGAAAATGATCCATTTCTTCCATTTATCTTGACACTGCTCTTCTCAAGTCCTCAGTCTCCAAAAAAGTCTAAAATATATTCCATTCACAATTTGTAGGCAGTCGTTAGCTGGAAGAGGTTCAAATCTGTACCATGTTTTTGGTAATAGCCTTTTTACAGACTGCTAATAGTATTTTAAATAAATATTTATCAATTTTTCTTGCAATATTACCAACAATACATCTGAAATACATCAACAAACATGTATTCGGAATGGCATAACCCAATATCTTAATTGTTGAATATACATTATCCCAAAATGATGCAAGTTTATCCAATAAGGCTGAACTCTGGACATATATTTAGCTGTAATCTTAGGTGTTATGAAAAATCTAATTATGTTTTCCCCAACAGTGTTCCATCCATGTTCTTCAAGAAGTGATTAACTGTTGTGCTCTCCAGATATTGATCCATTCCTCCTCTGAGAAGGTTTTATTATTTCATTTATTAAGTTATTACAATTGATTACTTTTCTAACAAATGTTTTAAACTAAGCAATACAACTGAAAAGTACTCAAAACATTAATTTAGTCCAGGCTGTGTAAACCTCAGAACAGCACTCAGACTGATTAATTCATCAGGAAATTAACCAACTACAGGACAATTAATCAGCTATTGGCTTTTTTCTGCTCCAAAATATGTCTTACAATGGCCACAATCAGCTTTTATTAAAAGTTCTTCAGTATAATTAAGATACGGATACAGCTTTATTTATTCCTGGTGAGAGATCATTTTCAGTCAGCTAAACAAAATAAAAGACAGGTAAATAAAAGCAAAACTCGACCAGTAATCATGCGTCTAACGATCAGGAGATTAAGGTGTTGTAAGTTCAGCTTGTCCTTAAATATACCCAAAAAAAAAACAGTTTACAGCTAAGCCTCATTTATAGAGTATATTCAGACATAACCCCTTTTATAATCACTCACATTTATATTTTTAACTGTCATTTAAAGCTGAATTTAGAGACTAAATAATGGATTTGTCTTTAGTTTGTTTTTTCGACTGGTATTACCAGAACTTGGGTTTAATGGCAGCAAATGTAGAATACTGAACAATGGAAAGCGATAAATAAAATCATACACAGACGTAGGGATGCACAGATATATTAGCTGATATTCACAGTATTGGTATATCAGATTTCACAAAGAGCAGTATCAGATATTTATGCCATGTTTCATTTAAGGTTTTTTTTCCCCCAGTATTTCTATGATTTAATCTGATTTCATTCAAAGATAACTTGATGAAGAGCTGAAAAACTTTAAAATAGCAGCTATTATATATTTACAAAGAAAATGTCTTTGTTGAGAAGGATAAATAACAACAAAACAGAAAGCAATATTGGTATCTGTATATTGGTATCAGCTAAAATGTCATTTTCAATATCAGTATCAGAACTACTTAGTCAATAAATCTGGAAGAAAACGGAAAAAGTCTAATAACTTTCAGCGTGATGTTCTGTAAACCTGATATTTTTTTATTAACCCATAAAGACCCAAGCATCCACCAGTGACCAAAACAACCTACTGTTGTAAACCGTTTAATACCCGTTGGTCCACTCAACCGATGAATACATGCAAATAATTGGTGTAAAATGCAGTTTGTCGTCTTTTCCTGTCCCTTTGCATATTCAGAGGCTCCGTAGTTAACAAGGAAACACTGTCATCTTCTACAACAGTGATTCAACAGTAAAGCCAATGGCATTGGATCAATGACAGTGGATGGAAATCCCTTTTTCTTCAGTTTTCTCTGTTTCAGTTATAAAAACCCTCAACTTTAATCTGAGCTTTTATGAACATCTACATGATCATATAATTAAATATAGGTAAATACCTGATTTTCACTTGAAAAATGCAAATTACAGAGGATAGTATTATAATAAATGGTGATAAATCACATACGAAAGGTTAAATGGAGAGAAAAAAATTATTTGGGAACTGACATAAAAGTAGCACTGGGTTTTTATGGGTTAATTATTACTTTTTTTTTTTTTTTTATAAAGGAACACACCACCAATTTTCCATACTGAACTATGTTCTTCCCTGATCTTAGAGGAGTTGATAAATACCTCTCTTGTCTCTGTGTGAGCATTCAATCACCTTGGCACACAGCGCAACTTTGTTAGCACTTAGCATAGCTCATTATTCCCACCAGGATCAAACAGATGTGAAGATAGAAGCAACCAAGCACTTCCACATTTTCCCTATTTAAATACGGTTACATGAGTAGTTACATGACCCAACTATGGTTACACAAAATAAAACTGAACGATTTTCTAAGCAGATAAAATGGACAACTATATTGTATGGAGGAATTACACTTGGGAGAACTTTGATGTCGGCGCAGTAATATCATCACTCCTGGAAAATCCTCTCCCTACTGGTGTGTTCCTTTAAGTATTTTATTTTGTGGATAACATAAAATACAAGTACAGATACGACACAGTAGACATGGTTCAAACATCGACCAAAACAATACAGGGAAATAACCACAAAGAGACTGCCAGTTAATAAAAGATTTCAGTGAGTCAGTCCATCAGATGGTGAAAGTGTTCCTTAGGTGTCGGGAATTGTCCATGAGGTGAAGACTGTGAGTGGACAGTGAGTGTCTGAAGGAAGGTCAAGTCAAATCAAATTCTATTTGTATAGCACCAAATCATAACAAGACAACAACATGACATATTACACATGGACTCGGGCAAAACCAGACTCTCAAGTCAATTTACAGAAACCCAATAGAATCCTCCAGGACCAAACACTTGTGACTGGTGACAGTGGAAGGAAGAACGTCCTTTTAACAGGTAGAAACCTGGAGCAGACCAAGACTCCTGTAGGATGGACGTCTGCCTTGATCAGTGGGGGTAAAAGAGAGAGGGTAAGGCTGAACCCCAATTCACGTCTTGGCCCTACCCCTTACCCCTCCCCTCCGTTTTGCGCGTTCACGTGAAGGGGTAGCAGGGTTCTCCCTAGATGATGGAACACTGGCACTGCACCAGCATACTGCCCGCTCAGCGCCGCAATACTCATTTTCAAATTTAGGGCGTTTTTTTTCTATTTTCCCCCAATAATTTTGCTAAACTCTACCAAAATCCGTTGGGTTTGCAGGCATGCACTCAATGTTGTTTTTCCTTTGAAATCTCGTGGAGTTGCATCTATTGCGACGTTGTAGCGAGAGACTTTCTTCCGGGGAGGGGGGGTGTCAGGATACTATAAATTTCTGGGGAGAACCCTGGGTAATGTTGTCCCGATTCTCAGTTAGGTAGAGGGGAAGGGTTAAGGCGAAGGGCTGTATACCCTTTGAAACAGAGATTTTCCAGGACCACACGACAAACAAAGGAGTAGGAGGAGTTTCACATAATTCTGTTCGAATCATTGGCAAGACAGAAGTAAACACGGCCAAAACGTGCAGCAAAGATGAAAGAAACACGCAAATGCAAGTACTTTCTTTGCAAACAACTTAATCATTGGATTGATCGTTTCATGCTGTTTCAGTGTTATAGATCACCTTTCTGTGGTTTATAGTTGATAGGCGTAAAAAGATGACCAAAGCCCATGGAACAGACATGGTTACAGCTGCTGACGGCATGGGAAATATTAACAGAAACAAAAATTTCGCATCTGTTTCTAGCGGTGTTGATGACTATTGATGATGAAAACAGGTCATGAAGGGTTGTCCCATTTCATAGGCGAATGTTTCAACCCCTACCCCTTACAGCTCCGTTTCAAGTGGTAGGGCCAAGGGGTAGGGATAAAGGGTAGGGGTTAGGGTAAAGGGGTGAAATGGGATTGGGCAATAAGGAGGAGAAAGAGAGGGAGATCGAGATAGACTGGGGGAGAAGGGGGGAAGTAGGGGAGACACAACTGATACACAAATAAATGAAGTAGAACTTTCCAAAATAGATCAGCTGGTGTTCGCATAATTACATCTATGGAACTATATGATGAGCACTCACACTCACAACAATATGGATAAGTGAGTGATGAGGTCCTAAAGTGCCATCTATATCCACAAGACATAGCAAGAAAACAAACAGCAGAGACGTACAGTACAGAATAGTTTGATGTGTCAACTTTGACACTATCTTTGTCTGTGTTGAAATTATCCATAAAAAGGACCTCAGATTTTTTTCTCTTCTATTTATTTATTTTTTTATTTATTTTCCCTCGTCTTAGAGCCTTTGGATGGGTGGGGTTTGATATGTTTATGTGTGATGTTCTGCCTTGGACTGGTTTGTATGTGGTAACGTATATGTTTATTTGAAAGTTGAACAATAAAGTCTTAAAAAAAAGACCCCAGATTTTAAGAAATTTGGTGTGGTTGTCTGACATTGTGAATCTCAATTCTTCAAGGTATGGACAGGACATTATATCATTCAGCCATTTCTCAAAGCAGGGTGGAGAACATGATTTCCATTCCCTCAAAATTACCCTTTTTACTAACACTGATTTTCATGAAGGGTGATCTGATGAATATTTGTTTAATATTTGGATAGTGGCCTGCAAAAAAGCACTCACCAGATGATGGTGGCTTCCTGAATCCCCCGTCACACCGGAGTGGAGAGATATAGTGAATGATATTTATTTAATGGAAAGGATTATTGTTTCTCGTCGTCTTCAGAAAACTGTTTTTATTAAACTCTGGACGAAATGGGTCCAGTATATTCAGCTTTTACAATCAGATTGTGTGGAAGCCTGAACTCTAACACTGACTTTACATTATTACCTTCGCCAGGGAGGTTATGTTTTTGCCGGCGTTTATCTGTATGTTTGTGTTCAAAATAACTTCAAAAGTTCTGAACGGATTTGGATGAAATTTTCAGGAACTGTTAGAAATGGGACTTGGAACAAGCGATTAAATTTTGGTGGTGATCCGGATCACTATCTGGATCCAGGAATTTTTTAAAGGCACTGAATTTTTTTAGGCACAGAGCTGCATATGAGGTCATTCAGCGCCATCTAGTGGAGGAAAGTACAAACACTACCTTTAAAAAAAAGTACACACACTACCTTGGCGGAGGTCTGCGCTCTCAGAGTGCTTTTCTCGTTCTCATTGTTTTTACATTTATTATAGTTTTCAACCTCATCTAATCCCTCTTACCCCTGATTTTATTTATTTTGTCAAGCGTGATTGTTCATCTCTATATGTCAGCCTCGCGATGAACTGGCGACTTGTACAGGGTGTACCCCGCTTTTGCCCTTACGTAGCTGGGATAGGCTCCAAGTGACCCCCGTGACCCTAGTGAGGATAAAACGGGTTCAGAAAATGAATTAATGAATGAATTTGTACACAATTTCTTCCCGAATATGCATATAGTTACTGAAATTTATAAGATAGGTGCATGGCAGTGGATTCAAAATCGCTCAATATTATACATATAATGCTCTGTAATAGAAAGTGCTGTTCCAATATTTAAAAAAATAAAAAAAAAACTTTTTGTTATACTCATACCAAACATAAGAGCTTCTTGTAGAGCTATCAGGAGCGTAATAGAGTAGGTGGAGCAATGTAGTATTGTAAATCCACCATCTGGCTGCAGTGGGTTATTATATATAACACTGTATAAATTAAAGCCGTCAACTTTAAGCTTGGGACAGGCCCAAAAAAGGTTAATTATCATTTTTAATTAGATTTCCAAGTCGGGTTTTCAGTAGTGCAACAGCTCATTTCAGTCTGAGTAATTGATTATCAACTTATCCCTGCCTCAAACTATCATTATTATTATAATTATTATAATATCAGCCTTTGAAATCCACTATCCCCCAACTCTAGCTGAATTATTTAATGAGCAAATCTGTAGTAGGTAAATAACAGCGGGTACTATTTTGAGCTCCTTGCAGGGCTCTGAGTAGGAAATCTTGTGGGTAACTGCTGCTTTACAGTACATTTGAGTTTTATTGTAGCACTCTAAAGGCTTTTTGCCCGTTATATGCCTGTAACTGTCTCATGGGTCATTTCACAGCTTCCTCGCTCATTATTCCACCTTAATCTCAGCTTGTTTCATGTATGTCAACGAGGGCGCCAGTGCTGCTCTGTGACCTCTGCCAGGGTCAGGTAAGACAGATTAGTTGGTGGGTTTGAACCTCAGCGTTGGGGTCACGCCGAGGCTTATCCTACACTCTCTTCATTCATCTCACTTTTCCTCTTGACCCACATCCCCGCAATGTTTAAATGCACTCTTTAGCACTCGGATGCTTTTCCCCATCGCACAGGGTCAACTAATACTGCTATCAAATGCATGCACTTAAGAGACACCACCCATACTTCAGTGCAGAGATACGTTTCAGAACTGCAGCGCATATCTCACTGTGTTTGAAGAGAGATGGATAAAAATGAATTAAAATGTAACCGTAGCTTTGTATGTTGTAGACCAGTTTAAACATTAAATACTGAGGCTATGACGCAGCTATTATACCAATATATCAACATCATGTAACACAATGAACGAGTCCATTCTGCTGAGTGCTTTTGCTTTTGATGCTTCATGTAGATTTTCGTTGATGATACCTCTATACTTTTGCCTCGGGCGCAAAGAAGGGACGTAACAAAGCACAAATGCTTGAATAATGCACTGAATCAGAGTTTTCATGGATCTACACTGCAGTATTTATTTTTCCACCTCCCTATATTTTAACAAATATCTTTACTTCCTACTCCTTACATTTCAATAACAGCATAACAAATACAATAAGGAAAAAAATTAGCTAAAAGACAAAACAAATGTTTGTGAGAAAAAGTTTTACATGTTGGATCTAAGTTCATGTTCATCAGTCTCAGTTTATTGTTGTTTTTTTATTAGAATGGTTTTAATGGCCTTTTGTTTATATTAATATGATGCGATGTTACATTTGCTTTGCACATGAACAGCCTGTACAAATCAGCTACTTCATACTTTGGGGACATAGAGGCTGGTGTATTTCAATATGAATGCACTATTACTTCAATCCGCTTTTACCATATTCCTTTTTACACACCTACTGTATCTATATTTCGTCTCCAGTAAAGCACGTCTATATTTGCCAGCTCTGCTTAGCTAAGTAAATACTGAATGTCAGACAAAAGGGTTATTTTTCTTTGCTAAAAAGGATGTGAATCCTGTTTCCACCCCTGCATTTTCTGTTCTCTACTATGAGCTGTCTTGGTTGGCACGAAGGTTGTGATGCCAAAACAACCCCCCAAAAACAAAGGGCTGCATTTTGCTTCAGGTACTGGAAAACAGTCAGTCCACTGCTGAAAATGTGACCAAAACAAACTTATCTCCTCAGCAAATCTTAAGCCCATCCTGAGGCTGTGCTGAGCAGCGCTGTCTTTCTTAGCTTGTGTGATGCTAATTGTGCACACACAGGAGCAAGTTCCTCCCTGGCTCCAGACAGAGGAAACCTGATGCCTTTAAAAGCCAATAAAAGCATAATGGAATCTAGAAACCCGAGCATCTCAGTCCATCACATCACAGCATGAGGGGGGGAGCTGAAATGCTATATGTACCTCCTAAAATGAAATTGACTTGGAGTTGTTCAGAGCGTCGACACACAGCGGAGGATATGGGCTTCCCGAAGTTGAAGGCTGAGAGTGTGTGTTTCACACTTTGAGTGTGAGTGTGTGTGCAAGAGAAAGAGAAAGTGTGTGTGTGAAGACACGGTGATCTCAAACTCTTGACAGTGCCGAAAAGAACTGAAAAGACGTCTTAGTGTGAAAATGTGTGTGTGTATTCCAGTGATCAGTTTTACAATGAAGGCCGTTGCTATGGGCAACCTTTGCCTCTTGCAGAAGTTCCTGTTTCCCAGTAAGAGGCTACTGCATGCACATGAACATGCACGCAAACACACATCCACACGCACGTAAGGTCTGGAGTGACATAGGTGTTATGTAACGTCAAATAAACAACCTAAAAAACAACATCAAAACAGTCTGCTCCTCTGGCTCCCCCTCTTCTATCAGTCCTTCCCCCCGCCTCCCCCCACCCTCATGGATCCACAGACTCCTTGCCAGTGTATCCCCATCCTCGCCCCACTTTCCTTTCATCTTAAACTTCTCTCTTCCTTGTCATTTCTTATCTCAAGGCTAGCCCCTCTTAATTCAGCGTGACTCCCAAAAAACACACATGCATACTTAAATAAACACACACACCCCGCCCCACCCCCGAGGCGGCTCTGGAGCCCACCCCAGGGGCCCCTTTTACAAGTTCCCTCTGCACATCATAACCTCCAGGAGCTGCACAGGCTGGCCTGCTGTCTATTTTCAATTTTAGTGGGTTATTCACAATGTTTGCTGTGAGTTTAAATGTATATCATCTATGTTTATCCTAACCTTTAGCAGTAATGTGCAATCACCCTCTGTGCCTCGACATTTTAAATTTATGAGATGATATTATAAGTGTGAATTCGCAGTATGGCGGGCAGCAGTGCGTCACTGTATGTAATTACAGTGTGTATGTGTGTCTCACTGGGTATAATCACAGGCTTTGTTTGTGGTATGTGTGTACATGCACACAAAATGCCCTCACAGCCTGAGTTGTGTGGGTGTGTATGTGCCTTTTACGTGATTCCGGGGGAGTTGATTCGGGCCAGCTCTGCATTTTGCCTCTGTTTCGGGAGCTATAAACAGCTGTACTTTTTGCCTGCACCACATAGCTAACTAACCACAACGAGACGCTGAGCTCTCCTTCACCACATGCATAACCCGGGGGCCAAAATCATCTGTACGTTGCCCTCAATTTCCCTCCACCACTGCATTTTGTTCCCATTCGTTATAAAAGAAAACTGTGTAAGATGACAGCCACATTCGTCTGGATCTGCGCTGTAAATGTGATGCTGGGTTTTTGGCAATGTATGAAGCGCTGCCATTGTAAGACATGTGGTATGAGTTGGAGTCATTTTAAAACAATCTGAAAGCGTACAGTATATAATTATGTGTACTCATGTAAAAGGAGCAGGGGAAAACATAAAATTGAGGGGTAACAAAAAGAGAGCGAGAGAGACAGAGAAAAATAAGGGGCTTGTTGTTGGGTAATGTCATGTTCTGACAAAGCGAACACAGGTGCGTCCTCTGAGGGCTGTTGCAACATTCCCAGTGACTCAGGTAGAAACCTGATCTGAACATGACATCAGGTTTATACATTCGATCCTATACACTGGAGCCTGCCTTATGAGCGTGTGTACATGTGTGTGTGTCAGCTCATTTTACGGCCACATAACCCAGATTCCGAACCTGATCCGCCAATGCTGCGGTTTCAGACATTAATATTCCACCAGAGCCGATTTGCTCTAAATTTTAATTTGGAATCAGAGTGAGAAAATAACAGTGAGATTACAAATGCATGAGTATTACAGTAGCAGCACTGCAGCAACTTGACAATGTGAGTGTGCCATGGTTATGTGATGATTACCAGAATGATTGTCAAACAGATAAGGGTATATGTATGTGTGTGTATATACATTTGCATGTCTGTGTATGTCCACTGATTTGCTGTTTTGTCTTTCAGAATGCAGACACACTCACAGCTGAGCTAATACTAGATGCAGGAAGTCAGATAACAATAGAAGGCAATGGGAGTTTGTAGACACACTGATCCACCAAACACACACATACGCATATGCTGGTGAAAAATTAGCAAACAATAAGTGCGTGTGTGAGATCCAACGATGATTTTGGATGTTGTTGTATTTCTGGCTGGTCCAGCTCCGTTTTGAGGAGATCCCCTTCAGGGTAACTGGGCAGATAGAGAGCTTCATTGTGACTGACTTCAAATGCATTCCTCAGTAACCCGAGAGGCTGCGGCTGCGGCTGCTGCACACATCCACACACACACACACAGCTCCTGATACAGTAGAAGCAAAGCTCCTCTGCCACGGAGAAATAATCAGTAATTGTTCTTTTTAATATGTGTGATTTTTATCGGAGCAAATGTTCTCAACGGCTGCAGAATCTCCGAGTTCTCTAACTGTGAAGAATAATTTGAATACTCTATCTCTCGCCATCTCTCTCGGCTTCGTGGCACCATCTGTGATTCCCACTCCTCTATTTGTCCCTTCATTTAGACGTTCTTCCATTTAGAGTGCTGAAGGAGACGCAGGGCACTGAGGTCATGACCATCTGTGATCAGACAAGAATAGTGTTCCCCATCTCTTTGAATTGGAGCCTTCGAATAGAAATGATAATGTGGCATGATGGAATAATGCAAAAAAAGAAATGCATTTAAAGGTCTTTGTAATGCACTAGCACTTGTAGACTGCAACCAACTGAATAATAACAGTAATACCCCCACCCCACCCCAACAGGAGCTGTAAAAAACGTCCCTCATTAGACTCTGTGTTTGTTTTGTTCGTTCTGGGATTTTTAAGCTGAGGGGATATTAACTCTGGTCCACACTTGGGCAGAGCAACTGATGGTAATGGACCTTAACACTGGATGCCACCCACGATAAAACAGAAAATAGAAGACCCTTGTTCAGAGTTACGGTAGAAACATGGCAGCAATACACGATGGACTAAAAAATAACTTTGTAAAATGATGCATTCTATGGTGAAAAACTATGACTGCCATATTTAAGTGATTATAAATATGAGTTTTCCTGCAACACATTCCATAAATTCTCCTAAATCCTCATAAATCGTACAGACTTGGCCTTTAAGCACAGTAATTATATGACAAAGTTAATGCTGCATTAATTTACTTAAAAAAACATATGCTTGCCTTTCTAATTGGTTTAATATTTTGATTCAAGGCCTGTGCTCTGTAATCATTTTCTGTTTCAATGCCCTAGTGTTTACAGGGAAAACTAAAATATGTTGCATGAATTTTGCATAAAACACTGAAACTGTCATATGTGTTTCTTGGTTCTGGGTTCTGTCCGCTGGTGAAGGGTTGGTGTTCCTTTAAATCTGTCCTGTCCTTTCCTTTGCTGTCTCTGACCTGTCACCTGATTAG
>JAQQZY010000003.1:6878662-6892020 GCA_030068375.1 Ostorhinchus rueppellii | reverse complement strand
TTCTTTATTTATGACTCAAATTTGGTAAAGTTGAACTACTTTTATTCTGGAAGCATTTTACTTGTAGACCAGTGTTACAATACCCCTTCAGCCTGAAGTTGACCGAGGGGTAAAAACTGAAGAAAACGTGACTTTTTAACCAAAGATATCATTAACTGAACATACACCCAGTGTGTCCAGCACCGTGAGTTTCACAGGTGAATCAGTGTTGTAGAACAGTGGGGGCCAACCCTGGTCTTTGAGAGCCACTATCCTGCATGTTTTAGATGTTTCCCTCTTCCGACACACCTGACTGTCATTATCAGGCTTCTGCAGAGCTTGATGATAGGCTTATCATTTGAATCAGGTGTTGAAAGAGGTATACGTCTAAAACATGCAGGATAGTGGCTCTCAAGAACCAGGGTTTGCCACCCCTGTTGTGGAAGACGACAGTGTTTCCATGTTCACTACAGACCCTCTGAACGTCCAAATGGGTCAAATCTGATGAACATGAAAAGATGACAAACTGTATTTTGCCTGAATTATTTCAACAGATTGATAGGATTTGTGGATCAGAAGTTATTAAATATTTTAGATCAGTTGATGATTTTGGTCAACGATGGATGTTTGGGTGTTTATGGGTTAAAGAGAAGAACACTGACTGCTTTTGGATGTGAGTCAATGGTTGTTCACTAATCTGTGTCATTTCACTTTTGTTTATCCATATGTGACATGCAAAAGGAGAGGTAAGAGATGCATGAAAAGCAAAACAACAGAACCGATCAATTAAGATGGAAAATGAAGAAGATAATATGATGATGAGACAAAGGGACTGTCCAAAACAGTTCAGACAGTGGATAAATCAGTACAAAAGTAGACATTTTGGCAAGTCAGCATGTGCTTGTGTAAACATGGGTCTTTAGGACTCATACACTTGAACTTTCGGGGTCTGAACTGAAGTGGTCTAGGAGATTTTTGGATGTGGTTTGATTTTCAGCTCCTGGTTTATTTAGTCATATTCAGTTCAACACTTGTCTGGCTTCTAATAAAGTCATATGTTACCTCCGGTCGTGGGGGGGTTACCTGCTTTTTCCTGCTTCCTGTCATTTTTATACCTTTAAACATCCACTATAGGTCGACCTCAAGTTTCCATGACCAGGACTCCCCAACGGAACAGATCTTGTCTCTCAGCGGGACCTTCCTGGTTACATAAAGGATAAATTAAAAATAACTTTGCTGATGCTGGGAGCAAAATGTTATGCTAACGCTTGCATGAACCCTAAATGCTAATTAAGCCGTAACTGTATTGATACCATACCACAACGTTACAGACACATTAATGTCATTGCTTTATTTCACCTCAGTCTAGACATGGGTTCAGTCGTAAAGAATGATACCACACAACCTCACCGCAGTAAAATAACAGTACTTTTTTTACATGTGACACTCTCCAGCTTTGTTTAAAGGAGCCCCAAAATCAGGACATTCTTAGCTAAGCATTGATGGCGTGAAACATCTGAGACTGCATTTCTGAAGAACCAAAAAAATTGGGATTTACTACACCACAAATGGATGGCTGTGCTTTATTTCAGCAGCCCTCGCATGTGCTATAAATGCCAGAAATGGTCTTCAAACAACATTACATACATACCTACTGTCACATATTTAACGCCTGTGATAAATGTCTCCTCCTGTAGAATAATCAGCATTTCCACTGCTGCCCCAGGGATATTTCGGAGGGATGCAAAGTAAAGCAAGTCGAAATTTTCAAGTGAAACGTTCACTTAGTGTCAGGAGATTCTTTACAGTAACAGTTGCAGCAGGGGGTCATGAGCAGACGTCACTTTTTGTTTGGGAGAAGGAACATGCTGAGCAATTTTAGAGTAATTAGGTCTTTAAAAGATAGTAAGTGGTCTTTGGATAGTTCATGGGGATTAATGGGAAAAAGGGCAATATATCTCAAGCTAATTTGGGGTATGCTGCATTAAAAAATTACACTTAGCATTTATAGTTGCATATTTTTATTTCTCTAAATCATGTATTTACACTGGAGAAGCTGTAAAAGATACTTGATGGTGATGCTGCATGTGGCAGTGAGTGGGAAGCTGAAAAGTGCTGATTCTGTCCCCTGCCAAATACATTTCTGATCTTTTCCCTGCATGTTTGTCTCACACACAAGTGCTCCCATGACCAATGGATGTGAACCACCGCACAAAACTGTAAACATGTCGGTGTACAACAGCCAGGAAATGAACGAAACACTTTTTTCCCCTCAATCCACTATTTTTAGTTCTTTCTGCTGATCGGCTTCCTGATAGTGCTACCATGGCCAATCTGAATCGCAGCCACACTGGCCGTATTAATTCCCGCTGTACAGAACCTATGGGAGGATGGCATTACATCGGCTCTTAGTCTGTTATTCCAGCTCATTCAGGGCCTAAAGCTGCCTCGGTCCTGCACCAAACCACAGCTGAAAAGCATCCAGGCACTAATATTATCTTTCTAATATTATCTTTCTCCAGTTATAAGGACAAAGATGATCTAAGTGATGAATGCCCTTATGGAAAGGCACACATTTGCTAAATATGGTATATGGTACAGGGAATGGCTCGGTCACAAAGCCGCGGGGAAAGAACAGGTGCACAATGGAGAAAAATTCAAGCTTTTTTATCACTGAAAAGCCAATTGAATTCATTTTCTCAGGCACAAAGACTTTTTATCCATCTCTCATGTCTGTAAAATAATAAGACCTAAATCCATTTATTGCCACTTTTGCTGCATCTTCAGCAGTGAAAATGATGGCTTTATATCTCGTTATTTCAAATCAACTGATGTTTAAATAGGTCTCTCAAAACATAAAATACATCAGCTCTTCTTATCCTTGTCTTATGCTGTCACTCACAGTCAGATATCTGATGCATCCGTATTCAAGCCTCTGGAAATCTAAATCCACAACAGGCCTGTAACTATGTCATTTAGTCAACTTCATAATAGTCATCATTGACAAAGAAGTGTATGTATGTAGTCATGTGTATAATAGATTTCAATCTAAACGAAAAATATTGACATTCAAGTTTGTGCAAATTTGCTGATATCAGATTTGAATTGATTTAGCTGAATCAAATAACACTCATTAACTATCAATTAATCAATCAAAATTTATATAGCACCAAATCATAACAAAAGTTATCTCGTGATACTTAACATATAGAGCCAGTCGAAACCAGACTCTCAAGTCAATTTACAGAATCCACCAGGAGCAAACATTAGCTACTGTAACCAAAATGTTAATCTAAATGCTATATGCAACTTATTTTTAGCATATAATTAGAGTATATTTCAGGATTCGAACTAGCAAAAACACTTTGCTGACAACAAAGATCCTTCACTTAACCCCAGAGCACTATCGCCGGGTGATTTTCACCCGAGCAAATGTATTTACATGATTTTCAATATATTGCTTTTGTCTGAGTGTCAAGGAGTCTGTGCCTTCACCAGGGAAGTCTCACATGTCTCAGGAATGGGTGGACCAAAGACCAAGTTCCCTGTATCTTTTTTTTTTTGTTTAGGAATTTTTTGTTCTCGAATTCCCGATGTTTCAGTAATTTTGAAGCATTTTTTAGGGTCCTCCCATGACTTTTTTTTTTTTCTTCATTTTGTTAGACATGCCACAGTTGAAAACAAAAGAAAACCACTTTATTTTGTCATGTGCTGTCATATTTTGATCTATTTTTATGACAAATACTTTTTGTTGGATATATTATATCAGGTAAAAATCACCTGGCGATAGTAATGATGTTTTTATAGCCAAAGTGTTCTAGGGTTAAATTCATGCAGCAAACACAGTCCACTTCCTGTCTCCTAAGTGGGTGTGATAAGAAATGTGAAGCATTTCATAGAGATGGCTGGAAGTAAATGAAAAAGGCCTGAATAAAATAACGATGTACTAAGAAACTATATTATACTGATGTTTCGAGGTGTATCTAACATTATTTTATCATAATTATCATTTGCTTTGTATTCCTGTTCCTTTTTATCCCCTTGTGTTGCAGGGTCTGCTAAGACATAGACAGGCCTCAAACAAAGTTTTCTCCTGATGCGTCTTAAACATGTCAGAATGTTCAGAACATATGCAGTTTCTGGAAAATGGGTCCAATTTTTACTTGGTTTGATCGGGATGAAATAATTTGTCTATTCTATTCTATTGTCTATTTGTCTGTATATTATGTGTCCATGTCCTTTTTGGAATAAAAAGGATTGGATCCATTACGAACCTCCTAAAGGGGTGGGACAGTGAAGAAACCACGTGACACAGAAACAGGAAATCACCCTCCTAGCATTACTTATGAATGAGATGACAGCAGGTTTATTTACTTTTATGTTTTTGTGGGTGCATAATGATGGTTGATTTCAAGCCATATTTCCAGAACCTTTAAGTGCTGACAATAGGTGGATTTTTCTTTTTCGTCTTCAAATGTCATAATTTTGTGTGCTGATACTCCACTGATGCTGCTTTTACACTGAAAATTAGTGTGAGTGTTGTTGTTGTTTTTTTTAGCACATCAGTAAATGTGTTAAAACAAGCCAATAGAGTCACGCTGCCAGAGGACAAGTGGATGTTTGTATGCGTGTCACATTCAATGTCACAAATTCACCGGAAAACAAAGCAACAGCAGTGAGCGTCACGAAAGCCAGTGGCAATGACATGGTCACCCCAATCTGATTATCTTTTACCGTTTTCCTGTTCATCTTTCATACTCAGGTGAATGGGCTTTGAAATGGATGAAACTTGTGGTACATGCTATGACATATAATACCAGCGGCGATAGGGCGATAGAAACAGTGTGAAAAATACAGCATATAAGTAGCTTCAGGTGTCATTTCCATGACTGCTGATTGGAGCTGTAGCTGATGAATATCTGTGACTACTTTACCCCCAGAGTCATTTGACCTGGTAATGAATGAAGTGATTGTTCACACTGCAGACAAAAGCCAGATGTTAGTGGTGTTAGTAGGTCTTTTGTCCAGTATGACAGGGGTTAGATTTTTTTTCCATCCTTGATCCTTTAATCTCAGGCTACCGTCTCTGTAAAAACGTGCAGCCCATAGTTTCCATGCATTGCATTAATTTATTATGAACTATTTATATCATTAATATAAATTTTGAGATGCTATTGAGTGCAGTGGAAAGAAATCAATTGTGGCAACATGATTTCTTGAACAAATTATTAAAATGTACAATAATTAGCTCAGTAAATCTAACTAGTTTTTTACCAAGAGACTTTGTGGATTTAAAATACAACAAAGAGGCACATTTACAATGGTTATATTAAATATTAAGGATGCATTAAATGCAGTTCATTAATTTTAAAAATACATTTTAATTAATATTTTACAACTTTAAACCTACTCAATAATATCTGTTGCCATATTTTTAAAATAACTAATAGTCTTATTTTTTAGAGTGTACAATACCTGTTACGATCTGTTATATAAAGAGCCTGCTATAATATTAAAGGCTTTGTCTGAGATTAAAATGTATGAATATGCTCTATTTACTTTGGAGAATCGGCAAATGTGCATCTTCCTCTGCTGTTTTTGCTGTTTGTATAGCTGATAATAAATGAAAAAGCTGATGATTTTTGAGTATATTTTTTAAAGGACGGTGTGAATGTGTGCTATGGTCACTGGATCAGTAACGCCCTCTGTGTTTAACCTGTAATGTGTCCAGTCGTCCAACAAAATGAGCGGCTGACACTACTCAAACAGGCGAGAGGTCACAGGACTGTGTAGTGACACATCAGCCGGTCTGAAGCAGTGTAAATGGACTGGAACTGTGAGACCATCACACAGACACACACACACACACACACACACACACACACACACACGTATGCACACACAGATACACTAATGCATGTATCTGCTTAACTCTTGGCTGAATATAGAGGAGCAGTTTAATGGGAGGAGGGGGTGACAGACACAGAGAGATGTATATCTGTATGTAGGACCCAGCTGTTACACTAATCTGACAATCCAACAGGATTAAAGACCACATCTCAAGGCTTGCACCCGCAAACACACACAAATACACAAACACGCACAGACACACACAAGGCCTCTCTGCGTGGAATCTTCCTCTATTATATATGACCTTATGAAACATGCATCTCTGTGTGCGAGTGTGTGTGTCACTGTCCTGCTGCCAGAAATGCCTTGAGATTCTGACACAACTGCCGCTCCCACACTCTCCACAATACACCGTGTTTTTGTGTGCTTATGAGGGTGTGTGTTAGGAGTTTTGTCATTGTGTGTTGTTCAGGGAGTGCCAATGTGTGTGTGTATGTGTGTGTGTGACAGTGTGTGCATGTGCTGGTGAGTGTATTGATGTCTGGTTAGAGAAATGTTGCAGTGAGCAGTGAATGCTGCTGGTTGCTTAGTGCGTCAATGACTGCGTTTTTGTGGCTGATTCTATGAAACGCTGGAGAAGGAGTGAAGCTGAATGCGGATTTTTATGTGTGTGTTTGTGTGTGTGTGTGTGATTATAGCCTGGCTCAATGGGCCTATTTCTGCAGGGCCAGTGGGAGGGCGTGGTGCCTGTGGCTGGAACTTTTCTCGTGTTTCTAAGGAACTTTTCAAAAGGGCTCAGAAATGTGGCTGCTTGTGAGAGAGAGAGGGAGAGAGCGCCCCGCGGACCATGATGCCTTTGTCTAGAGGAGAGAGAGAGAGGGGCACTGAGAGTACACTCCGAAACGGTAATCAATGGTCTCTTCTGAGCTCCTAATCGAAAAAGCTTGACACACACTCATACAAGAAAATACAAACACAAACAAGACGGATCTGATGAAGAGAATCACATTTCTGTTCATACACAGTGATCTGAATCACAAGGCAACATCCCATAATTACAGCTTGTGTAATCAGGCTAATGACGGTCATGCGACGTGCTCTTCGCAGACCTCAAGACCTGAACGACAAGGAGAAAGGGAGAAATCGATGCGCAAAAAGGCAGAGTTTTGAGGAGGAAAGGTACAAACTGAGAATACATGAGTGAGGGGAAAAAATGCAGGATGGATGGATGATGGGATGGATGGACCCAGAGGCGGAGGGGGTGGGGAGGCAGAGAGAGGAGAGGAGTGTTTTTGTCTTTGATGCAGGAGAGAAAAATCCAATCAGCTCTGTGTAATTCAATCTGGAATGGAAAGATGCACCTTTGCAAGCATACGAGTCTGTGCAGAGGGCATGATGCCTATTATTATCATGCCATACCTCTGCCTCTGCCTCTGCTCTCAACACACACAGAGAGGAGGTAAACAAATTGCAGCTCAGGGGCATCCTGAGCAGCTGACCTTGCTATGCTCTCTTGGCTCTTTCCCATTGGTTGACTGACTTTAGCAAAGTAGCAGCCAATTCTAAACCTTTGAGCGTTTTCCAAGTCGCGCAACCATCACCACGACCGCAGGCCAAGTGACTGTCAGCGGCGCAGCCAGATAGCCGATTGATTCGTCGAGGATCATAATAGTCCCTGATATCGAATACTAATTACACAGGTTATGAGATGGAGCAGAGGGCTGAACTCTCGATAAGGAAAGAGCAGCATATGGTCTGGGTCTTAATTAAGACTGAATACTCGTGACTTAATCACATATTTATCATGAGATACTCGTTAACTCCAATGACTGTCAGAAGACTTCAACGAATCATGAGTAAACATGAGAAAGCACTGAGGAAAACAAGACATGTGTCCTGATCTCCCAGTGAATGGCCCATGTGTTGTCTCTGTCAGTGTTTTTTTTTTTTTTTATATCTTTTTTTGCGTCCTCTGATGTGATAATATCTAGCAGACACTGGGTGGGTATGGTTACTACCCTCAGGTCAAAACCCAGTGAAGGTTAATTTTATTTTTTAGAATGTGCTTTACTTCTGCAACCACTTCCCTCTACCTGCTACAGTGTTTGTGTGCAGTATCTCACTCTTTCTTCCAGTGACGATGAATGGTCTGTGCCTTTCTGGCACAATTTGAATCCAGCAACACTAAAGCCGCTTTTCCACTGTAGGAACTTTCCCCAAGAACCTTTGGAGGAACTTGATGCGTTGCAGTGGCAGAGAATCTAATTATGAACAATTTATTTTACCCCCGGAAAATAGTACTCTGCGATAGTAGTGGAATTTTGGGGGTGGGCTTGCAGTGTTGAGTGTCTGTCATCTCTGACATTTTATTTCAACTTTTCACTCTGCATATCTGTGGTCATATGTGGGAATGTGTTGGTATAGTTCACTGTTGTTTAGAAGCCAGCAGTTTTCATTTTAGGGTTCATCTGACCATATTTGGAGGAGCATAGCTGGGTAAGCTAATGCTAAATGGTACTACTACTACTACTACTACTACTACTACTACTACTACTACTACTACTACTACTACTACTACTACTACTAATAATAATAATAATAATAATAATAATAATAATAATATAAAAAAATCTGATTTTTATAGCACTTTTCTAGTCACCCAAAGCACTTTACATTATTGATCCATTATTCATTCACTCTCACATTTTCCTTCTGCTGGTGGTAAACTACATAATAATAATAATAGTACTAATAATAATAATAATAATAATAATAATAATAATAGATTAGATTTTTATTGCGGTTTACAAGTCACTCAAGGCGCTTTTACATTATTGGTCCATTATTCATTCACTCTCACATTCTCCCTCTAGTGGTGGCAGAAGCGTGGCTGCCGTTTCGCGCCTACGGCCCCTCCGACCACCACCAAACACTCATACGCATTCACACACCAGTGTAAATAACACTGGAGGCAAGAAGGGTGAAGTGTCTAGCCCAAGGACACAACAGACTGACCTGGAGAGAGCGGGATTCGAACCACCAACCTTCCGGATATTGGCTCTACCACCTGAGCCAAAGCCACCCCAGCTGCCTGGAGCACACTGATGGAAGCGTGGTTGCCATTTCGCTCCTACAGCCCCTCTGACCACCACCAAACACTCATACGCATTCATACACCAGTGTGAGTGGCACTGGAGGCAAGGAGGGTGAAGTGTCTTGCCCAAGGATACTACGGACTGACGAACAGGACAGAGCAGGAGTCAAACCACCAACCCTTCGGTTACTGGACAACCCGCTCTACCTGCCAAGTCATGGGTGCCTAGTATGCAAAAAACATTTGAGTAAGAAATTCATTTGATGGTCTTATAATTCTACCTTATTAACTTACATCATCAGTAGTGCTGTCTGTCTGGAAAATATATGTTTTATTCAATAAATGGATCTTTGGAAAAGTCTGACCTTGGCAGGTGAATGTGCAGTCAATTACACCTGCCAATCAGAGCCTGATAAGGTAAATAGGAGTTTTAGGGTTCTTGGTGAGTATTTTTCGCCTTTGGACAGAGATTAGCTAGTTGTTGCCCTTTGCCTCCAGTCTCTGCGCTACGCTAGGCTAACCACACGCTGACTCCAGCTCAGTACTTAACACACAGACATGAAACTGATAGAGCTTTTGTCATCTCAATCTTGAAAGGAAAGAAAGACTAAAACTCTTTTCTCATCACGTTCTAATGTTTCTTTGAAGAGCCACAATGGTAAAAAGAACAGGAACTAGTTCTTTGTGGTATATGATAAAAGCCTCGCGGGGAGATAATGAGGATTAATGGGTAAAATGTGCGTAGCTGTGTTTAATATTCCTCTGATAGGACTTTCTACCCCCTCAGGCGGCTTTATCTGCCTTCAGCCTCAGCTCTGAAACAAATATAATACTCATCAGGTGAGAACGCGTCCATTCAACTTTAGTTAGTGATAGTTTCATCCCTCAGTAGGCAACATTACTCACTGACTAATTAATTAAGAGGTGGATTGAAGTAACTAATGGCACGAGAATGATTGTCTAACACATAGATTAGCTCCTGAGTGCTTGAGTGTAACAATCACAAGCATTAAGTCCTTAGTAGCTGTGGCTTGGTTTAATTAAAGTGACTGTGAACTTTTCAAGTGGCTGAGTGGTCAGAGTGTCAGTGCAAATGAGTGGAAACGTGTTTCTCAAGGACAGGGAAATATATGTGTTGATACCATCTTGCTCTTACAGGCCTCCACTGTCGTCCGTCTCTGTGTAATCCTGTCCAGGTTGTTCCCTCTGTTCAATCCGTCTCAGCTGCCCTAAGCTCTTTACAGGCCTGCCTGGGTTAACCACCAGTCTCTCTCTCTCTTTGCTTCCACAGGACACAAATCCACCTCATCTATCTCCCTTTCAATTTCCATTTTTCTTCCTCGTCAGCTTCTCTGCTCTTTTATCATTCCGCTCTACCTAAAGCCAATTCTTCCCTGTTCATATTTCACACTATTTTCTGATGAGCTCCTCATATCCATTCACCGCCTTTACATATTAACAAATCTTATTCTTTCTCCCTCCTTAGATCTGCCCCCCTCCTTCTCTTCCCCATCCTCTCCAGGTCTGTCTGCTGCATTCGTCTCCGCTCCTCAATCTTATTTTTTTTTCTTCCTGTGCTGCACCTCAGCCGCCATCCTTCCTTTAATATCACTTTGTCTGTGATTGTCTCTGACCTTATTCCCCCTCTATTCTCTTCACATCTCCTGTCCTTCGTCTCACACAATATCTAATCACTTTCAAATCTGTCACCACAACTTTGTGGTTTGTTCAATTTTTTTGGAGAGCATTCAACCACAGGTGACAATTTTCTAAATTATTTGTTAGGGCTTAACTTATATGTCAGTCAAATCAAATTAAACACATGACTCTAAGCGTGTCAGTTATTCCAGTTGGGAAGCCTGTTTTTATTATCATTATAATATAATTATAATTTCAATTAGCCTATTAGCTTATGATGATGTTAAAATTTTATATTGCATTTCCTTTTCTTCTTTTTATTAGTTTTTGTGATTTTATATTCACTGTAAAGCTTAATTTTTGCAGTATTTTTAAAAAAAAAATAATAATATTGTTGCAGTGACTGGAGTAGCGCTCCTAAATTCACTGTAGACACAATGACAAAGGCTATTCTATTCTATTCTAGCTAAGTTTTGAAGACATTTATCTTATTTTGGCACAGATTCATCTTCATCCCCACTCAGTATTGAAGAATAGCATCTATATACATAAAGTATAAGTGCCAGGATCACACAAAAAGACATGTAAAAACCCAGACTAATTTTCATTAAACTTGGTGGATGGGTAAAGGGTGGATCCTAGACTTTTCTTTTCCTTTTCTAAACACACTTTTGTTTTTTTTAATGTTCTCATCTGATTTTTTGCTACTGCAGGCCTTTTTTAAAGAAATCTTTAATTGTATTTATGCAGGTCTGGCACTACTTTATACATCGCAGTTTTAAATCATCTTCAGTATCTTTAATCTCACTTATTCATTGTATTTTTCTTTGCTACTTTTGTTGTAAAGCACTTTCTAACTGTTTATAAAAGTGCTGTAAAAATCAACCTATTAATTTGATTTGGTCTTCAGTATTGAACCTCGATGCACTGCATAAACAAGCACAGAAACCTGAAAAGTTTCATTTAGCAGAGTTGGACTCAAATATCTACTTGGATCCTGATTCTCCATGTATTCATTTAAGGAACATTTTCTTCTGTTGAGACTAGAGGTCGAATGGTGGAGGATTTTCTATGATGAACAATAGTTGGGAGCAGGAAAAAGCTGACTTCTAAATAAACAATGATATGATCCATGGCCATTTACACCAAAATTTGACACTGAAAATGCATTATGAATGTTGTCACTTTATTGGAAACCATAAGTGCTGAACTCAACTTGTAAGTCTGAGTAATAAGTACCTGAATAAATAAAACTGAATCACTGGACATTAAACTCAGTCATTAATCAATAAGTAGGGAACCAAACATCAAACTAGATGGCAGAGAGTTTTATCTTTTGAGCTAATATTTTCCCATTAAGTCATTCATTGCTGTTTAGAAGACAAATATTAACCATCGGCCACATTTGAGCCAACTTCTGCCGGTGCTTGTAAAACACATTACTGCTGCAGTTTAATCTGTGTATCTCTGGACAAGGGCTGTACAATTCATCAATTGATTAATCAACCAAAATTGCAATATCGAAGTGGAAACCTTGCTGTATTGCGAGTTCATTTTCCCCAGTCACACCATAGGCTTTGTGAGTGGAGTTTGCACACTGCACAAAAGGGACGTCTAAAAACAAGATTAAAAACACTAAATCTGAGGAAAACAGTCCTCAAAACAAGTGAAATATCTGTCCACACAGCAAGATAATTTCACTTGACAAGATTTCTTGAATTCAGATTGTTAAATCTAGAAATAAGCATGTCTACAGATGTATGAACACTTAAAATAAGAAATTAACTCTTAAAACAAGATAAATTATCCAACACGTCTCAATCTAAGTTTTTATACCTTGGTAAGAACTAAATAATTTGCAGTGTATGTTCTCCCTCTGTCATATGGATTTCCTCTACTCTCCCCCAAATACATGTGTGCTAGATTAATTCACCCCTGACCAAGGTACTGCCTCAGATCCACAGTTGGTCTGCTGTTCTTTCAGTGGCGCCCAGTGCACCTTATGTTTGAGTGAAATTCAGGGGTTGAATTTACCTACAGGGACAGTCGAACTTTTATATGAGCCTGTCCAATTATACAGAAACAAAGGTAGCAATTTAAAAAAGTCGGGATTTAGGAGATAGTATGATAGAAAGGTGATTTTTTTGGTATGAGATACTCGTCAACTCCAATGATGGTCAGAAGACTTCAACAAATCATGAACGGTGATTTTTGGATTTAGTGACACTGAGCAGAGAGATACTGTGTAAAGCACGGGTCACCAACCCTGGTCCTTGAGAGCCACTGTCCTGCATGTTTTAGACGTGTCCCTCTTCCAACACACCTGAGTCAAATGATCGGCTTATCATCCAGCTCTGCAGAAGCTTGATAACGACCATCAGGTCTGCTGAAAGAGGGAAACATCTAAAACAAGCAGGATAGTAGCTCTCAAGGACCAGGGTTGGTGACCCCTCAGGGTTCTCCCCAGATGATGGAACAACGGCGCTGCGCCAGTATACTGCTAGCTCAGCGCCGCTATACTCATTTTTTAAATTTAGGATGTTTTTTTCCATTTTCCCCAGATAATTTTGCTAAAATCTACCCAAATCTGTTAGGTTTGCAGGTACGCACTCAATTTTCCAGCACTATGTTGTTTGTCCTTTGAAATCTCGCGGAGTTGCGTCTATGGCAAGGTTTTAGCACGTGACTTTCTTCCAGGGAGGGGGGGCGTGCCAGGATACTATAGGGAGCCTAAGTCTCCGCCCCTTCCGGTCGATCCACTGGACCTAACTTCGGAAAAATTTAACACGAGAGTGGA
>JAQQZY010000003.1:6852554-6862860 GCA_030068375.1 Ostorhinchus rueppellii | reverse complement strand
TGTGTGTGTGTGTGTGTGTGTGTGTGTGTGTGTGTGTGTGTGTGTGTGTGTGTGTGTGTGTGTGTGTGTGTCACACCTGTCTCCATCTGTGGACTTAAAGACAGATTAGGTCAGTACGAGGCCAAGGATCTTTGGCAAAGATTGACTGTCACAGTAATAATCTGGTTGTGTGTGTGTGTGTGTGTGTGTGTGTGTGTGTGTGTGTGTGTGTGTGTGTGTGTGTAATGTCGATTATTTCTGCCAAAACCAGTGTGGGGTCACAGCAGAAGCAGCCAGATGCAACAAATATCTAAGAAATTGACACAAATCCACAACTACTGCATCCCTTTCAAGAGATAAAGACCAGGATGGATTAGCAACCATTCATCCAAGTTCAACAACTGCCCCAGACATGGAGGGGCCCCACAGATGCAAATTTTAAGGAATATCAATGGTCTGTGTCATGTCTAATGTTAACATGGTCATTTACTATTTTAGCAGGATGAAATATTTTTGAACCATCCAAGTTCCCAGAGCATCTTGAGTTTCCAGGGTTAAATGCGTTCAAACTGATGTGGTTTGAGATTTGTTTAAGCCACCCACTAAATATAGAAACGACAAGAAGTTCTCTTTCAAATGAAGACTAATGCATGCATTGGGACCTTACACTTCATGAAAAGTTCAATGAAAATAGTGAACATTAAAAGGTCATTTACAAGATGGTTCATTTATAGCTCAGTCTAGCAAAATATTCTACCGTCTCTCCAATACTCTGCAAACAAAATCTGCCATGTCTTTAAGGAACACAACAGGAGGACATGTTTTTTTCCCCAAAAAAAAGTACATCCCATATGTTCTCATAAACATGACAATAAAGCAAAAAAAAAAAAAAATAAGGGCTTCATTTTCAGTTTCACCAAGCTCAGATGGTAAACAGAGTCCGTCCCCCTCTGGAGTGGCATCACTCCAGCCGCTCTACATCTAATGGTAATGTTCCTGAACATAACTGTGCACATAGCGACCCATGGATTTTATTTGAATTATACTTCACATTGGGTTCTACATTCTTTATGGGGCAGTAAGGTGTTTATACCACCACGCTGTTTTTTCTCTAAGCATATGGACATTTTGCTCTTAATCACCAAGTAACCTGTTCTGGAGAATGAATGACAAGTCTTTCAGCTCCTTAACTCTAGGAAGGACATGCCAAATGCCCCAATTAGATATGCATTTCGTAAGTGTCAGATCAGGCATCTGTGGGAGTGTTGGGACCATCACGGGAGTCGTGGTTTAACGTCCTAGAGATGATGTACGTTTTTGAAGACAACTTGCTCCTGTTTCTCTCAATGATTCAGTCAGTTTCTACCCATCTCTTCGTCCACCTCCTCCTCATAGGATAAATCTGGTTTAATCGGTAACGGAAGGTGTGGGCGTGTTATATGGGGGGGGGGGGCGTCAATATCGGCGTGGATGGTTCCGGAGAGAAGGTGTGTGGAGCGAGGAGCCCAGTGGGGGCTCGCGCATTCCTAATCAGCTTCCCTCTCCTCGCGATTCCCGATGACATCATTCCGAGCAGGCTTTCGTTCGCGCACCGCATCGCCGTTAACTTCCCTCAGTCTTTACCCCACCCACTTTTTGCCACAAACACACTGAAGCGCGCGCGCACGCACACACACATCCGGTTATAAGGGGGAAGGAGGATGCCCCGGTAGGAAGGAGAATAAGGCTGATATAAGCCTTCACCTCACAGGTTAGAAATCGGACATCTAATATCCCACCAGCCGGTCTCCTCACATGCACGTGTACACACGCACGCACACGCATCTCACAGTGCGACTAACCCGGTAATAAAGTCGTTAAAGCCGCAGTATGAGTGGAGCCCACAAATTAACGGCAGGATGTGAGCTGGTGACACAGACACCACATACCGAGGCACTGCGTAAAGACCCGTAATCAAGCTCAATTAGAGATTACCCGCTAATTACCGAGACACACATGCGCACGCACACACCTCCTGACTTTGGAGCACACAGGCCACAATAAACCCCGTCTGAGAGACACAAAGGCTAGTGTGTGTATGTGTGTGCGTAAAAGCGGGGGGTGGGGGTGCATGGGAGCCGCCAGCCCCCCTAACGGGAGTCAGGGACGGCCACTAAGGCTATGTAGGTCGAGTGCAGGATTTCCTACCGATCACCGACCGCATCTGTCTCATTAATGATAGAGCGCCTCTCTTTCAAAATACACACACACATTTACACACATGGACTAAAATCCCCGAGCTCCTGTTCGCACCACAGCTCCCTGGTTAACAAAGGATGTGTGAGAGGCTCGTGCTTACCGTGGCGACTTGAACCACCAGCGCCAGTACTACCCAAGGCAGCTTCATGGTCGGGGTACGCGAGCACAGCAGCCTCCCGGACGGTGCCGCCGCCGCTGCTGCTGGTGCTGCTGCTTCCGCCGCCTTTCACGGGGGCTTCGGGGAGGTTTGGGTGAAGGGAGACAAAAGCTGCTGCTCCTGCTGTTGCGGTTGGTTAGTCTGACCAACTTCAGAGCGCGCCGCTGCTGCTGCTGCTTCCCGTCCGCACGACCATCCGTCCTTCCTCTAGTCTGGGTTTTAATCCAAGGATTCACGCGTTGCTGCTACTACTAGTCCCGCTCACCAGCAAACCGGGATTTGTACCCAGGCCTCCTCTGCACACTGTCTGTTCCTCCGAGTTTTTGTGCTCGAGACCTGATAGATTTACTACCGGGAGACACCAGACCTCGTCTCTCCCTCTCTCCTTCTCTCTCTCTTTTTCTTTTCCAATACACACCGTGCCTCTCTCTGCCCTCTCTCCGTGCACTCACACTCGGGCTCTCTCTCTCTCTCTCTCTCTCTCTCTCTCTCTCTCTCTCTCTCCTCCCCCTCTCCGCTGAGGGCAGGATGTTCCGTATGGCGACGCTGCTTGGCCTGGGAGTCTGGCAGGAGGAGGGTATGTGTGCGCGTGAGTGTGTGTGTGAGAGAGAATAAGCTAGGATATATGTGTGTTCAAAGAGGTGGTTGGGATGGTGGAGAGGGGGGAGTCTCCACGAGCAAGGCCGAGGATGCCCCCTGCAGCTCGTTCAGACACCCGCAGCACCAACACGATCCCCTCTGCGCATACATTCTAGAGCTTCACGTACATATTCTCACCGTGGGTCGTTTATTTATGGCCGCTTCTGGTTCGTTACTTCTATTCATGTAGCTCCAGCTGGTCGCGCGACATTGTTAGACTGCTTTTAGCGCGCGACCCTCGGTGCTGAGCGGTGATTGGCTGAGTTACGGACAGACGTTTTTTTTTTTAGCCTACACCTGTGCGTACGTAATAAGAAATTATTAATATTAATGCGCTACTTCGACTGTTAGCCTAGTTGTGTCACCTCATAACAAGGCAGTTAAGCTAGCAGCTAGGCAACTGCCAAAATATCAGTCTAGGGTTAACTAATAATAATAATAATGGTAATGATAGCTCTTGTTTTGGTCTGTTACTCGTATATAATGTTGATAGGTGTCTCAAGTATACTGTCTGTCTGTCCAAAGTATATTGTCTGTCTGCTGTATGGTGTATGTCTATAGTACTTCCCTGACCACTGAATGTATGCTGTCCAGTTACTGTATGTCTAGAGAGCTAACATCTGCCGGAGACAAATTCCTTGTATATGCAAGTATACTTGGCCAAATAAACCTGATTCTGATTCTGATAATACATTTTATTTATATCGCACTTCTTGCAGAAAAATTTCATAAAGTGCTTTACAATAAAGTCAGGAGTAAAATACATAGGCAATAAAAACATAGTTCGCTACATACACAGACACAGGCATAAAAACACAGGTACATACGCAAGTTAAAAAAAAAAAAACCCAACTATATACAGACGCATAAAAATAATATAAAACCTAATGGTCATACTAAGCTTATGTAGTGGCACAATTCCTTAATGAAACGTTATCTATCTAAATCAACCTGTCATATAATTGCTTTATTATAATAATAAAAACAGCCATGGTTGTTGAAATCGACATAAAAGTTAAGTTTTTCTTGAAAGCTACCATGACTTGGCTAAATAATGTGAGCACTGCCACCAAGGATTCATCCCTATTCTCACCAAACTGCTAATTTACTGATATCTGAAGAAAAAGAGCAAGTGTGAGTCTTCAGTCAAGTGGCATTTTAAACACTTTGTGGTGATGTTATAGCCCCAGTATTAAGTGAAACAGGAATGTAATATCTGGATATCTGAGGCTTTTCTCCCATGTTTTAATTTTTAAAAACATTTCTTAACCTTTCTCAAGTGATTTCTGGTCATTTAGTAGAATATTAATCTCTGCATTTTTCATCTTTCAGCAAAACCCCAATATTTTCCCTAAACTGAATTTACTGATCATAGCTGTTCATAAAAGCCCTGTAAATTCAAATCATGGATCAAAACTGAGAAAACTGGAGAAAATGTTAAAGCAAAAATACTGTCATTTGTCATACTACATGTGTTTTATTGGTCAATCAACAATGCAGAACATGATGGTTTCAGTGTTCACTATGGAGCCTCTAAACCAGGGGTGTCCAATCCTGGTCCTCCAGGGCCAGTATCCTGTATGTTTTAGATGTGTCCCTCTTCCAGCACACCTAACAGTTGTTATCAGACTTCTGCGGCACTTAGTGATAGGCTTATCATTTGAATCAGGTGTGTTGGAAGAGGACTATATCTAAAACATGCAGGATACTGGCCCTTGAGGACCAGGATTGGACATCCCTGCTCTAAACATCCAGTTGAGTCATATCTGATGAAGATTAAAGCTGAGAAACTGCATTTTACATCCATTATTTACATATATCAATAGGATGAGTAGTTCAGTAGATGCTTTAGGTTAATGGCATCTGTTTAGGTCTTTGTGGGTTAAGTGTGCTTTATATCATGACCTTATTGAGCTTGATTGTTCTGATAGACAAATAATCGAACTGTTTCTGTAACCACAGATTTCATCAAATAAAAGTGCATCATGTAGCTCTCTACATAGGTCCATTACGCGACATTTAAATAAAGCATGATGCAGGACCCACAGGGCTCTTTGTTATCTGCGTGCACATTAGAAACCAATCCCATTGACAGACGGTAGACGTAGCTCCTTAGGGGCAGTTGTCATTTGCTACTGTTGGTAATCCAGCCCTATGGGTTCAAGTATCCCACACTGCAGTATCGCTTACTTTACAGGTGGCTTTAAAGAAAAAAACAAATCAATGCCACGTCTTCACTTTCCTGTTTCAATCATTGTCTATCTTTGGACAATAAAGACATGGGATTACTGCCACCATCATCACACCCAAAGCGATGTTCTTTACAGTAACATCCTGTTTTCTTTCCAGATCAGTATACTCCAAACAGGACAGACGGGTAAGAGCAAATGCCTTTAGGTCTTTTCATCGTAAAAGCTACAAATGGATAACATAAAACTTAAGCTTTGATGGGACACTTGCTTTGAAATACTGTGTAGTCTGTTAAAATCTAGTATCAGAACTTTTATCACCATGACTTTTTCTTCTTTTAAATAAAAAAGGAGCAATCACATTCTTTCAGCCTGTTCCTAAAACCTCATCTCACCCAGTTTAATACTGCTCATCCAAGCTTGTTCACATACGCAATTACTTGTATCCAGGGAGAGCTGGTAAAACTTGTAGCTTCTGTTATTAGTTCTCACAACTCAAATTTAACTGTTTACCGGCAGCAGTCATTACTGTAACACGACACTGATCAAGAGTTACCATTAGGGTCATGCCATCCAAAGATTCCAGCCTCATTAGTCACATTTATGGAGCTAAATGAGCATCAGGACCAAAGTCTTCTCCCCTTATTGACCCACGCTATTCAGCTGCAGCCGTGTCACAGGATAAATCTATTTATATGGCCGAAAGAAATAAATTTTTTTAACAAGGTGTATAAAGAAAAAAAAAAAAGCAGTATCAGTAACTCATCTTTCCCCCTCCCACATGTGCAAGACAACCCAGCATGTAATGAAAGACACCTGAGACAGTTAAATTTTCAAAGTTTTTTTTGTTCAGTTTGGTTTCAAAATAAAGATCACACAATTGTTTAGAGACAATCTACAACAGGAGTTACAAAAAATAGTTGCCCAGGCAATAAGCATACACAGGTTCTGTTAACTATACACATATGGTTACAGGTGTGCTCGTAGTAAATATACACAAGGCTGCTCCAAATGTACACCGCGTTGTGGCGGGTTGCCTCTCTCACCCAAAAGGACATGGACAGTATGATACAGCACTTACAGCACTAGAGAAATGCCAGAAAACACAAGAAATCTCCTCTGTACAATCCAGGGTTTACCCCTTAAACACTCATGGGTAATCTGGGGTGTGGAGGGGTGGGTTAAATGAGTGAAAGTTATTTAGCCCACCCAGCCAGCAAACCAATACACATGATACATTTCAAGGGGTAAAGCATTCCTATAAAAAGATCTTAAAAAAAGGTCAAAAAAAAAAAAAAAAAAAAAAAAAGAGACAAAATCTTCAACAAAAATGAGAAGACACCACTAAGTCTAACAGAACGTGTCCAATTGGGGGTCAGTGGGAGATTTGACGTCTTAAGTTAAGCAGTGACAAGATAAAGATAAAACCAAGCGTGGCGAATCTTTGTACAAGTACTACGCTGTATAGAAAGGGCTTTTCAAAACAAAAATTTGATATTACAATTTACAATATACAACAACTCATATGTCACAACCAAGGAGGTGAGAATATACACTGAAATGCACAGGTTTTGTTTTTTTCTAAGATTTTTTTTTTTTTTTTTAGAGTGAGCTTTTTTGTTTTTCTTTCTCATACCAAAAAGGGTGGTAAAGCACTTTTACATTACAAGGGTTTACAAATGTACAATTATACAGTCAGAAGTATGTGGTCACTACTAGGATACATTATAGATACAGATTCAACATCAAAAACCAGAAAAACTACAAAGTTTTATATATATATTTATATATATATGCAAAGGTCTACACCAAGTATACACGTTATATTTATAGAAGCAAGACCAGAAAACGAATCTCCCATGCTAAATGATCTGTCTGCTGGTTAGCCGATGGCGTGTGTGTATTTGCCTATGATTCTGTGACGTCAGACAAATTAAATACTCGATTCCATCTCATAGTGGTAAATAGCTAGGATGGGAGCAGGGGACAGTAGGATTGTGTGTGCAGCAGTAGCAAAAAGTGAAATGATTTTCGAGTTTAAAGAGGAAATGCAAAGAAAAAACAAAACAAACAAAAGATGGGAGTGGAGGGATGAGCAGACCGGGTCTCACCTCTCTCCACTCCCTGCTCTCCTTCCCTACCTCTCCCAGTTCAGCAGGTCTGGGCTCGGATGGGGGAGGGGTGGACAAATTCTGAACTAAGGCTGCCTGTAGCAACAGGCTCCTCCTGACAGGTTGTCATGGAAACAAGGGATTGAGGGGTACTCGGAGTCCTCGGTGAGTAAGATTCAAGGGGCAAATTGGGAATGATGTCTTCTGAAGGGTCAGTAAGGGCGGGACTGAGACAAATGAAGGCGAGAGGAGAGACAGTAAATAAAAAGGGGGAGAGGAGGGGTATCAGGTGCCAGATGTGATTTCAGACTGGAGGGGCAGGGCACGGTACGGGTTTACATGATGCCATTAGGAGGACCGCAGAGAGGACCCAGGTCAACACCATTCTTCATGTAGTACTTCTCCAGCTTGGCTAGGATGTGTTTTCCATACGTATACTTCCTCAGAGTGGAAATGTGAGGCCGGATCTGTAGGGACAAACAAGACAGGCTTTTCAAATGGGACTTTAGGTGCAATATTTAGGAATCTGGTGATAAATGTGTACAAAGATCATAATTTAATACATTGTGTTATGTTCTGATAATGTAACCAAGGCAATATCTATTTTAAATTGAATTTTAGGTCATTGTATAAACACGTAACAATTTGCATGACACAGTTGCAACACTTGTGACAACTGGTGGAAGGATGTGGTGATCTGGCTTTTCCAATCCTGATACCAGTTTCCAGGCTTTGGTATTGGATTGGTACTCAATATTGGCCAACATCCACCAAGCGAAATGTCCCACTGTATGGAAAACACTGATCCTGCTACTGTGTGGTAAATAAACATCAGGTTCAGCTTTAAAAACTCATTTCTACCTTTGTAATACAAATAAATGCATATCTTTGGATTCATAGGACAATTGCTCAAGTCATATTTTTGATGAAATTGTGAGATCTGTGCAACTTCACTCTCTTAACACTGCTCCTTCATTTTGCATAACTGGCTATGATCTAAAAAAATATGACTTGGGTTAGGGCTGTGCAATTAATCAAATTTTGATCATGATTTCGATTTTGTTGTCAATCTCAAAATTCATATAATCGAGTTGAAATAATTTTCCGTTTTTCTTTACACAATTTCTGAGAGACGCGCATGCGCAATACATTCCATTCCATTGCAAAACAGCTGTAAAGTACATATTTGTAGCCAAAATTTATTTTCAATTTGAATGTTTTGCATAAAGAATCAGTAACAAAGTGTTTTTTGAGAGAGAGAGAAATGCTGAATAAATGCACTGTGAAACTCAAAATTAATCATTTGCATAATCGTGAGTTCAATATTGACCAAAATAATTGTGATACTGATTTTTTTCCATAATCAAGCAGCCCAAACTTAGGTAATTATGCTATTAGGCTAATGATATGTAACAATTTAAATAATTACTTTGAAAATACTATGCATCGTCTCATATGTCAACCATGGAGCTAAAAAAAGAAACTGAAATGCAGTGTTTTTCTTTTTCATACGAAAAGGGTGGTAAAGCACATTTACATTACAGTGACTTACAAATGTGCTAGTATACACCACTAGGTTGGTAAAAGCTATTGCTTGTGTAGCAGAAATAGCTCCTAAGTGTAGACTCCAGGTAGCATACGATGAGCTCTGTTCTGTACAAGTAAGCAATTAACCTAGTTGAATATTTAAATTACTGGACATTATTAGGCTGTGTAAGTGGGAACATCTTCATTTCTGGTGGTGTAGCGTTATTAGTAACTGAATTGGCAGAGTAGAGTATAGGTCTTTTTGACAAGACAGGTGCAATATTCCTACTTTTTCGGTCATTTAAGTCGTCACATGGCGCTTCGGAGGTCCAAACATAAACCAGTATTACACTTGAAGCAGAGGGTTTGAGGACCGAGTTTCCCAGTAAAATTAACAACCTTCTTTGGACTTTCTCTCCACACTGTGATTCCTCTTAAATCCTCCTAAATTTTCCATAGTGGATGTTTAGCTGGTCATCCATTTAAGTAGCTGTCTGTTTAAAAATAGCACAAAACCACCCATTCACTGCCGTGAATCTTTGCATGCAAGTTATTTCTTAAAGGAGAATCAATACAGTATCATAAAACACAATGCAGACTCAAATAACTGTATTTTTGGCTGAAGTTGTTTTTTTGTCTGCATCAAAGCTGCAGTGACCGTTTATGATCAGTGGCGTCTCAATCAGTGTGTCTGTCGTTGCTGGGGAAACCAGTGACACGAGCAAGAATGAGTCTTTTGATGTGACAGCACGTAACCGATGGGTTTTGGTCGATGACTCGAAGGACGTGTAAAGCTGCATTTTCTTCCTTTTAGTGACTTCTACAGGTGAATAAGTAGTTACTGACTGAAACAAATTCAGCCACTCATCTTTAATGACCAGTGTTGTTTAACAAGCCCACTGTTTTCAAATCTGAGGGGTTTCTTAAGCCCTATTATACATAAAATCAGTTCTCTGGTTTTCAGGCATTGTATTTTGAAGGTAGCCACAGATATAATTAAGTAGTCAGTTTTTTTACCCAAACAAAAGCAACAGCGTTTATTTGCACTACTATGAAAGGATGATGTGATGTCTTTAATGAATCAGCCTACATTCCTGAACTCTCCCATCCCCTCAGATATGTTATTTTCATATATTGTATCCAACCACTCATTTTCATGCACAATTTTTGATTTACTACAGGACCAGTCTTTTTATCATTTCAATATTGATGACATCCAAATTAGGGGTGTGTTCAAAATATCGATACGGGGATACATCGTGGGCCTCTTGGCGATACACGCATCGATACAGAGGCGTCAGTATCAATATTTTACATGCAACAAACATGATCAAGCTTCAGCAAAAAGCGTCTGATAAATGATCCTTTGATGTTTGAAGTATTGTCAATGGCACCATTCCTTCTGCACTACAGCCTTGTTAAGGCCATATCTTAAGTTTACTTTTATGAAAGGTAGCTTTATTTCA
>JAQQZY010000003.1:6818505-6834252 GCA_030068375.1 Ostorhinchus rueppellii | reverse complement strand
TAGATAGATAGATAGATAGATAGATACTTTATTAATCTCCAAAGAGAAATTCACAGTTCCAGCAGCATTGGAGGTAAAGAAAAACACAAGGGCATGCATGTTACGTTTAAATAAATATCATCTTTTAAAAAAAATAAATAAATAAAAAGTACAATTTAGAAAAACAACTCCAGAAATAAAAGCCTTTTTTTTTGCTGAAGAGTTTTTCTAAAAGTGAGGAGTCTGCTTCCCTAGAAAAAAAATTCAATGACGTTTTGAGCCCTACCCAAACTCTTTGACATCCACATCGAGGCCATTTTGGACAGGTAGCCCATTCGGGTTTATGACGTCACTGATCACATCAGGTTCTCCTTCCGTCAATTCTTTCAGTTTCTCTCCTTCAAATGCTGCCTTTGGCTTCTCCCTCTTCTCCTCCTCCACCTCTCCATCTCTTTGTCCCTGTGTGATGAGACAGACAAGAATTAAACTGTTATCAGACTGATGTGACAGTGACAGAAGGATTAAACACAAACTAACTTCTTAAGAGCAAAGAAGACTGATGTGGACAACTTAAGAGGCAACAGTCACTGTTTGACAGCTACAGGTCAAAGGTCAACAGGCTTTGAGCAAGTTGCTCAGTTCTAAGAACAACAGAGCAAGAAAACAAACAGTGCAAGGAAATGAGAAAGTTTTACGTTCAAAAATGACTGACTACAACGGGCAGTGAAAAGAATTCAACAAAAACTAAAAAACAACTAATAAATTTGCCAAAAAAAACCTAAACCTACTTATGCCCTTACAAAACTAATATGAACTGAAATAGACAAAAGAAGAAAGATTGCGTGACATCTTATAAAATAGACTTGAAAACCAAAATTCTGGTGACAGAAGACTTACATAAGGTCCTTTTCGGAGGCATGAATCCAGTTTGTCAGCTGGCGAGGAGGACAGCACGTACTCCACCATGCTGACTCCCAGCCCTCCACTCTCAGACCGTGGTGACATCACCGAGCCCACGCCAACTTCACCACCACCATGAAAACCCTGCCCCGGTCGACGGGACACCATGATGGGCTGAGACACTGAGTGATCTGCCGTGAGAGAGCAGTGTTCGCTTATGTCCATGTGTAGGGAAAAGCAGCCCATAGTTCAGTTATGAGAGTTTCCAATAAATACATGTCATTAACAGGACACCATTACCTCACCTAGAGGGACACAGCCTACTGGACCACCTAAGTCCTAATGGCTTTTCTCACTGAATCATTTCTTTAATTCTTGAGTTCACAGATTAATATTAGTTGTACAGCTTCATGTTTTTACAATTATTTTAACTTTTATAACTCCAATGAATTTATTTTGCAGTTGTTTCTTTCTGGTCTAAGGCTCCATTACATACTCAGCTCCTGGAGGAATGGGGATTACGTCTGAATCTGTTTCCACCGACTTTCTCCTATGAGCTAAAAGGTTTATTTTTTGAAAGGATGTCTGCGTCTTTCTCTCTTATGAAGCTGCATTTGCATTTCTTTTTTAAAAGCTACTCATCAAAAAAGTGTCCTATGTGAAAACAGATTCACGAGAACCTGCTTGTCCTGTACTTCTAAGAGTAGAACAGTACAGAGCACAGAATAGTTTGTCTGCTGCATAATTCTTTCAACTATGGAAGCATTTAAACTACAAATAACCTTTCATGTATCACTTTCTAGAACATTTCAGTAAAGTGCCAGCCTGCTTCAGATACGCACGAACACAGCTTTTGTTGCACTGCTAATATGATACAGAAGGAATCTTGAGTCTCATCAATGTGACTCTACTTGAACATCAGCTTTTGAATTGTGATTTCAATCTAAACATGTATTTCCAAAGAACAGACAGTGACCGTTATAATCGCAGCACGATATGCTTGTAAAAATCACCACCATGGTCATAACTGTGTACTTTCTGCCATAACACAGATGCATGATGGGTAGCATTCAAGGTACCTGAGGCACCCCATGCACTGTCCCTCCACTGGTCCAAGAAGATCCCTTTTGGTCCATCCTTCCCAGAGTCATCCGTCTCCCAGAATTTTTTACCGGTTAGTAGCTGCTACAGAGACACAGGAGAACAGAGAAAAAACAGCAAGGTTAATGATGATTACAAACAGAAAAAAATGCAAAAAAAGGGAAAAATACTTAATGATTATAAAAGAAAAAAAAAAACCTCTACTTCTTGAACGATCATATCACTGGACACCTATTTCAATCAAACAAATCTGAGTGAGTGAGAGAGCAAACTATAACATTTATAAACTAGAACTGCTGTTACTCGAATAACTAGCACAAATACCCGTAACTGTTAAAACTACTACTCCAAATACATGAGCTAACAGTGGATGTACTACAACTGAAGCTGATAGTACCAGTAATAGAAACCTCTACCATCCATGTAACTATATGATAAACACCATCACAACCTTATGGATAAGTGAATGATGAAGGAGGCAGCTGACAGCTCTCATCTGCATGTCCCCCTCACTAAGTGAAAGAACCATGCCCACCTCAGAGCGGCAACTGCACACGGAAAATGACAAGTCTAGAAAACATGCGTCTCTACAGCCACTTTTACACAGAGATCCTGGGAAAAGGTGAGAGGGCGATTCCCCTTTTTACCACCATTGATTGATTTCCATAGACAAGCCAGAGGACTAACAGAGATTAGACAGACTGGACTTTTACATATTGATGTGTCCCCAGGTTGACATCTTTCTGGTCACGTTGATATGTTTGTTTACTGTTTGTGGCCTGTGCTCATTTTTAACCCCCCCCGAAATCATGATTCTTTACATTGGTGTTCAGGACTAATTTGCAACTTTCTGAACAGTGCAACCAAATAATTTCCCTATGTAAATAAATAAAACAGACAATTTAGCCCAAAGAACCTTCCAGAAGATTTTGTTAAATAGTTTGTGCAATTTTGACAAAATGTGCCAATAACATAAACATACTAAAATGTAAACAACACTCTGATTAAGTGCACTCTAGAACAATAATCCAGGTACACCAAAAAAGTATCAATGTGGACCATACTTGCCACTCTTCTCATAAAGAGTGCCTTCACTAAATGCTTGTGTTAAAAAGTTGTTTGCTTTTGCTTGACGCTACTTGTTGCCTCTGGTTGCAGTGTGGCTGGTCTTCTAGTAGTTTGACCCTCATACTGTTTGGAGGGCTGTCTCTTCAGCTGATTGAACAGGTTTGTAGTGTTTCTATACATTATTCTAAAAGTAATACCAACAGATGTGTATGTGGAGGACTCAATATCTCCCCCCTCCCCCCGAAAATAAATTTGAGACTGTGTGTGTGTGCGTGCGGGGGTGCGGGTATTGGCAAAAGGGGTAAATGAAAATGAGCTGCACAACAGACGACTTAACTCTAAAGTTTCACTTCGTACAGTTGTATGGAGTGCATGTCCTCATTGTGGGGTATATATGGCACAGAACCCGGGCCCCATAAACACCCCCCCCCCCCCCCCCAACTCTCTGCTTTGTCAGATTGTCAATACGTGCTAATGCTTCACAATCTAATATCACCATATCCCACACCCCTAATCCCAGCCAAACATAACATCATAACATGGCAGGTTAAACAAACAACCAATCAAACAGGTCCAGACCTTTAAAAACACAATTAAAAATGATATGACCAATGCCAAAGCCTAATACGATACCAACAATAACTTAAAGAACTTACGCCTCTTTTTTACTATCAAACTGCCAGTATGCATTTTAAATGCCACAGGAAAACATAGATCTGTTTCATAACATACTTGTGCAGTGATACCTTTAATTCACTGTAACATCCATTACCTATTAAGCACCTCACTTTGGTTTCGCTACCATATCTTCACATACTAGTACATCAGCCTCTTGTGAACTGTTCAAACTGTTCCTGTAAATATTTTCAGTGCGTTCAAGCACCTGCAACCAGCAGTTTTTATTTTCTGACATCCGAATAAAAATGTCTTTAAATGAATCTGTTATTGTGAATAAAAGACATATTTTAATGTAAAAACATTAAATAACACAGATTTTGAAAACACAACTTAGTTTAACAAGCTAAAAGTAATTGTCGGCACAGGCTCAACACAACAGAATTTCTAAGTACATGCTGTGTCCAAATGCCAACAGATGATCCTACTAGCTCAAATGAAAAAGCATCTATGCCCAGTCTCTTCTCATCTTTCAGTGCTTTTCATTCTGGAACAACAATGCCTAAAGTCCTCTGTACGTTGTTGCTGAAAGGCCTTCAACCAAGCGATTCATTTCTCCTGGAGTTCCTGTTATTCAAGTTTGAGGGGAATCCATCATATGCCTATTGAGCCAGGTGGAGTCATTAAATACAGGACAACCATTTTCAGGCTAAATGTCGCCATGCAGCATATGATCCTGAGAACCATAATTATAAGACTCAACTTTAAAGCTTTTGATAAATCGCTACTGAACATGGATGGATCCACCTCTGAACTAAGTCAGTGCGTTTTTAACAATTACACATATACCAGTATGACCTTTTTCCATACAGATTCTCAGACTTTTTATTTAATAAGTATGCATTACTGTATTGAAATAACCTGGATGATTCTACTATGCGTGAAGCAACATCAGGTTACTCTGCATTTAAAGGTTAACCTTTCTGTTTGGGGATTATTTAGATTGGCAGAGCAAGTACAGGTCTCTTTGACAGGAAATGCTCGGTGCTATTTTTTAAATGGACAGTAAAGTGTCACCCATGAGGCACGAAAGCTTTAATCAGTACTGCTGGGTCAAATCCAAATGTAAGCCAGTATTACAGAGGTGGCAGTAGGTTCATGAATTGTGCGTATGAGTTTTCCAGCAGAATTATCAAGCTTTACCTGGCTTTTTCTCTCCACCACCACAGCTGTTCCTGTTCATGACAAAACTAGGCTAACTACTCGATCGATGCACTGGTGGAGTAAAGCAGACTTTCCTCTAACTACAAGTCTCTAAATTAACGAAAGACGACATTTTTAATTTAAAGGACTGGACTTGGCAAGAACTAGTTTTTCTGCACACTGACTAGAGTGGGTTTCCTTGCACTGATCTGCGTTTCCTTCAAATAACAACATCAATATTGTATTGGGGGTCACTAATAATAAATGTCCCCAAGTATTAACATTAATGTCTCACCTCCCCCATTGCGCGGCCCTCCAGAGCCAGAGCCTGAAAGTCATGGTTCAGCTCGTCCATGGACCGTACCTGTAAAGACAAGACAAATTAATGAAAAACAGAGAAATTCATACCCCTCTCAACAAACAGAAAAATATTAAATATTTAAAAAGGTTGTATAGCAAGACATTAACAACAACTAAAAAATTCACTTTTTTTTCTTGTGCATTGAATAACCACATAGAAAATCAGACTGGATTTCTGTGTAGAAGTAGTGGAATATTAAATGAAATTAGCTCTTATTATTATTATTCTGGTTTTACACCTTGTAACATGTGAGCGCTGCACATACCTGGCTGTCATGGATGTTGTCTCCAGTGGGCCAGCGGTGTTTGCCAGGCTGTTCACCATGCTGCCTTTGGAAGAAATAGTCTACCATGGCATCATCCTGGGAACGTCCAGCACCCGCCACACCCTTGGAGAAACACAAACATGTGCACATTATCCTGAAATTACCAGCAACAGTAGCAAGCACAGTGTGTTGAAGGATTCTTCAAACGTAAAGGCCACTGTGAAGTTTGACATTGTCGTGACAGGACATTACACAACTCTGAAGAAGACCTGATCACCCTTTTTTTAAGACTGTAACATACAGACACATTCAGAAACAAATCTACAAAACAACATAAGTACAAATAAATAGGTAAATAACTCCACTTGTTAAAAGCAAAAGACTATTAAAATGTGCAAAAGGCATGAAAAGGAAAAACTGTCTCGTCTTTCATGTATGTTTGCTGCTTTTGAAAAAATTTCAACTCATCTTTGTGCATATCTTGGGTACATATTAAGGAATTGCAATGTGTCTTTAAAAAAAACATGAAGAAACCACAGTGGTTTGAAGTCTTTGGAGCCACATTCTTTCTTCTAATGTTGAAGGATGTCTAAATAACAGGCAGCAATTCTTTTTACCAGTTAAGCTTACATTTGACTTCCTGTCTTACTCATTTTGAGGGTACACACAAACTTCCCCTAAAGATGCAGTCATACAACAACCAGTGATGGAAACAACTGACTGATCACCCACCACACACACACACAGCCAACCTGTAATCAACATGTTATAAAACAAGCGCAACCTCTTATTACATGGACAATGCCCATTATGTGAACAGCACAGGGTCATTATTTAAGTTATTATTGTCTCAGTAAACTGAATTTACAGTTGTATGAAAAGATAAAATGGAGCAGAAAATCACATTTAAGAAGTCGTACATAAGAAATGCAATGATGACAATGAATGAATGAATTGCAACTGTAATAATTATCTGAAAAAATAGAAGGTTATGTACTGATATATCATATCTTCATAATTTTGGAAGACAATGTGGAATTCTACAAATATATACAATAAGGTGTAGCAAATTTCTAAACAGCTCAAGTAGGAGCCATTATTTGAAGCTTGGCTTTATCTACAGGAATAAACATTTTAATGCAGTAAAAGCTGGACTATCAGGCTACTTAAACACTGAAGGACGTGCATTCAAGTCTGTTTTTCCTGTCACTCTAAAAACAAAATATGGATAAATAAATAAATGAATAGTGCTACTTATAACATTACCTCCTGATCAACCATTTTTCTTGCTACTTAGCTTTGGATTGTGAGTCATTTCTACAATTAGTGTCAGCTCCATCTTAACTTGAGGCACATTTTGTGTGTTCGCCACATAAGACTATGAAAGGATGTGATAAGACGGTCCACAAGGGTTTTCAATTGCTTCCTTCTCTTTAGCACATGAAAAAGAACTCAAAAATCTTTCCCTCTCCAATACATACTGAAGTAAAGAACTTATGGGAACCGTCACTATTTCACCTATTGTTAAAAAGAAAGCCAATGTTTGATTACCTTCTTTTATTGACATACTGATTGTGAAATTCTGAGTAGACACTGATGTGCAATACTGATTTTGGTTCTTTTATTGCCATTTAGTGCCAGTAAAGCCTTTCAGTCCTTAACAGTATTGTTGAAAAAGATCAAATTCAGGCTTCTAAAACAACCTTTGACACAACAGGATAACTTCAACCACTGAATGTCATCCTGTTTGCTGATAAGCGGATGGTGGTTGGCAGCATAGACGCAGTATATCTCCATCTCCGCTGCACCTTTTCCCACTAACTTGACAATGAATATACTTACACCCATTTAAACTGTTCATCTGTTGTTGAACTTTATTCTGAATTTGAAACAGACCTTAAAAGCAGTAAAATCCAAAGACTAACAAAAAAAAAAAAAATGTGGGTGGCAACAGTAAAGCCCAAGTGAGCACGTAGGTAGTGATGACATGTTCCTGACACACAGAAAACATCTCTCTGATTATAATTTACAGACATATGAAATATTGGCATGTGGGTGAGTGTGTGTTACCTGCTGGCTGGGGGGTGTGGCCTGAGGGGTCTGCCCAGTTGGAGGGGCATGTCCTCCGCTGCTCAGCACCACAGGCATGCTGGGAGATGTAGTTCTATGGTGGGGGCTGAATGAATCCTGCCAGAGCACTGCTTTCCTCTTCAACACACACACACTGCTCATTCCACCACAGCCTATAAAGAGAAAGAAACACGTCAGGCACGAACGCGCCAACAAAGGAATATTGGCTATGAACGACACATGAACTCTAATATTTGGAGAACAAGGTCCGGATTTATGTCTAGACTACATGAGAGTAAGACAGGACACCATCCACGTGACTCATGCTCACTGTACTTCATTTATCTATTCATTAATCAAGTACTTATCTATCAATTTATAGATGTGTAGAGTGAATTGACTTTACTTTTGAGTGACAGCTCAAAACCTTTCATGTTTAATTTCTAGTGATAGAAAACAGGGAGGACAAATTACCATTTAAAAATTTGACAACAAAAAAACAAATTCATTGTCCATTACAGCAAGATAAACATGTCTTCAATTAACAATATTAAACCAAATTAAACTTCAGGCAAAATGTTTAGTTTTATGAACCAATCTTTTGGGACACTGAGTATTATGGAACCTTACAGCGGGTGTTTGCAATATTTTGTTCAGGTATTTGTTTGATTTGATTCATATAAAGATGAGCACATTAAGAACTTCACAATAAGATAAGACAAGATATGCCTTTATTTGTCCCACAAGGGGAAATTCCAGGTTACAGCAGCGAAGCACAAAAGCACACAAGAGCAGAAAAAAGTGCAAAGCCAAAGAAAAAAGATGAATCAAAAAAGCTACATATACTATTTACAGTTGTGCATATGTTGATTATGCTAAGGGTTGAACAGGGATATGCTTTATTGCACAATGAACAGGGACACACTTAAATATCCTCAGTTTAACATTGTTCATACACTGGAACACGTGGTAAGTTTTAATAATTTTCAAGTAGGTTGAACTAAACTGACCATCTTTCCTGCAATGTTGTTCATACCAGATATGTTATAGTAAGGTGTAGCTAATACAAAAGACTGACAACTGAGTGCACTGTCAAACATGGCAAACTGATGAAGCAGGTAGCAACGGTAGCATGTGTTACACCATATCACATAAGCACATACACACAGGGTACTTCACTAAATATATGCAGTCATTTGATCATGTTTTCCAAAGTTGAGGGTCAATTATAGAAAATCTATCAATTCAGAGTTTGGTCTTCATCAACTAAGAACATATAACCACTGTACAATCTTGCATACAAAGGTCCAATACACATTTAGGACAAACTAAAGTAACCACTCAAATCAGATGACTTCAAAATCCACAAAACACAGTAAGACGCTTTTAAAATCCTGGCAAACAAGAAATCTGTCTCAGCATGACATAATATAATCCATCTTATAAAGCCTCCAAACAGACCATAAGTTTTAACACACAATACCAAAACAGTTTACAAAACCCGCTGCACTTTTTTGTGAAGATCTTGATAGCCTATATCGCTTTATGGTACACATAAAATTGGTGTGTGACTGACCAATTGATGGTTCTACTAAACCAGTCACATTCAAAGGTGCTACAGATGAATAAAGATGGTTTTATCTTGACTAAATAGTACAGAAACATTAGACCTGTCCTTTAGGTTGAAAGTCTTTTAAATAAAATTAACTATTGGCTCCAGATTGTGCAACATGGTGCCAATAAAGATGAATCATGTAAAAATTAAAGTAAAGTACCTCCCCTTCATAAGGAATCTGTATCCAAAACACACAACAACTGAAGTTGTTGCTCCATAAAGCATAGCCCTAAAATTATTTAAATTTACACAGATGGGATAGAAAAATACCCTCAAAGTTACTTAATAATGGATTCAAAATTTAATAAACAGTGCAAAGAGCATGGATTGACAGTTAAAGATATGACAACAACTTAGAAAGCCTGTCTAACATGCAAGTGATTGTGAACTCCCCACCTGCAGTCAGCATTACGTAGTGTGAACTTTGGTTTGTTTCATGCTCACACCAAACATACAGGTTCTAACACCCATGAAAAGGAATCAGACAGACAACAGTTGCCACCATGATCGTCAGATTATGAACCCCACAGTACAGACAGTCACACAGACATCCAAGTGATCTGCATACTCTACAGGTCAGGGTTCATCCCTTCTCATCAGGTTCAACGTGTTCCTTTGACAGAATTTTAATTTGGTTTGTTATGAAACACCGTACAAACATAGTTTTAGGCAGCCTGTGGTTACAAACCAGCAGGAACACAATGATACAAGTCCATAACTTCATAGGTTTTCTGGCAGTTGCTCCATCAGAAGGTTATATTTCCAATGCCCAGTTCATTAGATGGAGCCATATAAAACTAGTGCAGCCTAACGAACAATTGTAAAATAACCTGTAAAAAGTACAAAAGTCCATCTTTTGTTAAAACTCTGCAGAGTACTGATTCAACTTTGTGGGCATTTTAGAATCTACAATTTTTGCTTTCGTTGAACTAAGCTGCAACAAATTGGAAGATGTACATCTTTATTTGTCCCAACTATTAAGGATGTGTCCAGGTGATACATTAATATCTCTACTAATACAGTCCTGCATAATCTTAAAATAACAAGTAGTTATATAATAGTTAAATGACTAGTTCAAATTAACATTAAAACTTTAATTTTTTTTTTTAAATTAAAAAAAATTAAAGGCCTTTTGTCAAAGATATTTCTTAAAGCGGTGCATTGTCTTTATGAGTCTGCACAGAAAAACATGTGACATTACTTATCTCATTTATCTCAAACTGGCTGACAAACCTGGTGGAAAAGGTCAGGCAGCCCCCCTCTCATTAAACTGGGTAAATGGCAGTGGGCAGATTGGTTTGTAACTGCACATAAGATGACAGAAAGAAAAGAAAGGAATATACAATGTGCATGGACTGACCTGCTTGGTGGTCACAGTCAACAAAGAGCACCACCATCTGTGGTTTTCAGCACTCAAAAGGATATAATTTGTATTTTACAACCTCTCCTTATTCAACAAGCTCTAATCTCTGTTAAAATTACCAGTTTCACATCAGTGTCCCTACAGGCCACGAGGAAATTACAAGCAGTTCTTTTTACACTGAGCCATATACAGTAATTACCTTGGCAAAAGTCTCTCACACTATGAATCCAGCACACATGCACCTTTCTCTTCAATATGCCGAAACCACTGTGCAACACACCCCCTTGCATAAAGACAAAAACCACGAGCTGACCGGCTAAAGGGTCCCTAAAAATTTAACAAACCCACACCGCAAGTGACGATTCACATATGTAACTTAGTATTCATATGGCTCCCTGGTTCTTTATTTAGCAGCAGAGAAACATTAGCTTGTGATTCCTTCGCTACAACATGAAATCAGGTACAGAAACACCCGGAAATCCACAACAGTGTAGCCATTCCCCAAAGCAAAGCGCACACGACTTGTTATGCTACAAGTTTAAGTCAGCACCCGGAAACAAGCACTGTGTTCCATAATCTAACTGGGTTAATCATTATTCAATACCAGGGATCAATCTACTGCATACCGGGCACAGACAGGGGTGTGACAATACATGCAGGCAACCTGCAGCTAGCAGGAGATAACGTTAGGTGTCTCAACACAGACTAAACAGTTTCCTCCAAGGCGACATGACACATCAAAACGAACCGGAATGTGTGAAAGATTCGTGAAAACGGTCGTGACAGATAGCGTAGTTTTCATTTTCATACATCTGCGTTCAGTCAAGCTAGTATCGGATCTGTTAAGGAGGGTTCACTGCCCATGTCTACCAACAATAACACGGCCTCCCGACACAACCTCAGCCCGGGCGAACCAGGTTCCAAACATGGGGTCTTAGCAATGTTTTAAGCACCGGCAACAGTCTACTAACATCATTATCTCATAATTAATAAATACACGGGGCTCTCTACCTGTCTGCCGTGCCTGCAGCCCCACAGGTCCCCGTGACGCGGATGCTAACAAAGGCCCGAGAGCTGTCTGGAGCGGAAGACCGACACAACGGGAGGAAGGAGGCAGGCAGCTGAAAGGGAGGCTGCTGCTTGAGTCTCACAAAACAGCCCTGCTTAAGCTCCTCTGTAGCCGCCGACACAAAAATACCGGCATGGAAAGATTAATAAATAATGTCTCGAACTATTGTGACCGGAGAGAAGGGGGTACTAACCGGCGGAGAGGGTGGATGGTCGCGGATTTCGGCCCCAGTTTCTCTCTGACACCCCAGGCTTTCACTCCGACAACATGGCGGCTCAACGGAGGAGCAGGCAAGAGCGCTGCATGACGGGAAGGGATGAGAGAGAGCGTGCGGTTCATTGCGCCAACCGGGAGGGGAGGGAGGGTTCATACCGGACCGGTCCCTTTGTTATGTTTGTGTAGTCTGTTTGTATTGTGCCATGTATTTACACTGAATTTTGTTATGCCCTCATTCACGTTATTTGTCATTAGAAAAAAAACAACAAAAAACAGTGTTTTGGACTGGTGTTTTGTAATGGACTGGAAGAAAGCGGTTGACAACCACAAGGAAAAATAACTAACGCTGTCAAACTGATATAAATAAAACAACAAAATGCATTAAAATGATAACATGGAGATTATAGGTAGGTCGTGACAGTTTGTTTAAAAAATATGAATGGAGGCTATTTGTTTCATGGGGATACTACATGTTTTGTTTTTTTTCTTTTCCGGCGGCACACTGTACGCCAGGGTCTCTACGGTAACGGGGAGTCCGGCAGCCATGGCAACGTGCTGCGCCACACGGTCAGCGAGTATGTGGCTGGACGCTCCGTTACACCTCCGGAATGTAAGTGAAAAAGAAAAAAAGGGTTGGGGGGGCTTGTGTCCCAAAAAAACAAGAACACCCCGACGGTAGCTCTGTGAAAGTGTGGCACCAACGACCCCCGGGGCTGCAGACTGGAGAGACACTGTCCCAGACCGGGGTGTGGATGACGTAATGCAGATGCCTTTAAGAAAATATTGTAAGCATATGGAAATGTGACGGCAGACAAATAAAACACACTGCATGGACCAAGCAGCTATCAGATCAACATTGTAACCCTGAAGTATAATCATAAATAGGAGTCTAACCTGTGGCTATTTTTGCACTTACAACAGGCCATAACTGATTCATGTGTCACCTCACCTACAAAAATCAATTTTTATCACTTTTTAAATATTGATCAGAATCTAGTCTTTTATATGAAATTAAAACACAGTAGGGGTAAGGATCACATTGTTATGGTGGGCTCATCCCTTAATGCACAGGTGTCAAACATGCAGCCTGGTGGCCAAATCTGGCCCACCAAAGGGTCGAGTTCAGCCCTTTGGATGAATTTGTGAAGTGTAAAAATTACAGTTTGATATTAACAATCCTTTTAGTTCAGGTTCTACATTCAGACCAATTCAATCTCAAGTGGGCAGGACCAGTAAAATACTATCATAACAACAGATATACAATAACAACTCAAAAATTTTCTCTTTGTAAATGTAAACATTTTCATGTATTTATACTAAAGCCAAGAATAATTTTGCAAAAAATGTGAATAACCTGAACAAATATGAACAACCTGAAATGTCTTAAGAGAAGTATAGGTACAATTTTATCAATATTCTGCCTATTATTAAATGTTTTGTGTATTTGCAGATCCACTGTGATCTATAAGTTATAATGTGCATGTGTAAATGATAAACTGAGACATGATATTGTTAAAATTACACTTATCTTTTTCAATTTATGCATGTTTTTGACATTGTTTGAAAGGATAATTTGTAAATGTAAACCCTTTCATAATGCAATTTTAGTTGGGTTTTTTTTCACTCTAAAACATAGAGAAAATTTTGGAGCTGACATTATTTATATATTATTATTTTACTGGTTTAGCCCACTTTAGATCAAATTTAGCTAAATGTGGCAACTGAACTAAAATAAGTTTGACACCCCTGCCTTAATGTGAATATGAAATGAACACAGAAAGTGTTCAGTGTCTTATTTCACAGGATAACTCCATAGTATAGATTCACTTCCCTTATATTTTTCCACCAGTTCCTCATTTTTGTCACGAATCTGAAATGAATAAAGGATGTAAAAATGCTTAAACTCACAAGGATGGTGTAAAGAAATTACGTAGCTACATGTTTGTAGCTCATATGTATCTAATATAAACTTATTAACAAACAGAAGTATATCTAAATGGTGTTAAAGTATAGATGTATGAGCAAAAAACAACAAACTAATAAATAGGGTAAAAATTCTTATACACCTGCACATCAAAAATTACTATGTAAACATACTGTATATTGAACAGGTCACACTTGATGAATAGGTCACACTTGAAAATGAGATCTTGAGCTCAGTGTGTGTGAGCTCAGACTAAATAAAAAAAAATTAAAATGAAAAGAAAAAAAAACCTAAGTAAGGATACCTCTCAAATATATATAGAAATCTGAAACTCCAGGAAAAAAAACACAAAAAAAACCCCTTGAGTCACATAAGAGATGAGAGGAATTCATCTGTTTAGCTGTTTTAGTTCTATTCTGATCTGAATAAGATATAAGCCAAAGATTTCCAACAGTTAACAGCTTCAAAATGAATGTTTCACCATTACAAACATTAATCCAGTCCTCAACTGAAGGAGGTTCTACCACTTTATTTTCTTATTTGTATTGAACATATATTTATTTTCTAGATTTTTAACAGTATCGTGTCTCAAACCCAAATACACTGTCTTAAAACAGAATGGAGCTATTTTTGTCTTTAGTTGTGTGTCCAATAATATAAGATTTGATAGACTTGATACTGATTTGCCTTTTCTTCTCTGCAGGACTTTCATCCATTATGAAATATCTTTATGTAAGAAATTCTTCTTGGTGTTTTAAACAACCCTTTTATGTCCACCTTTCTGCTGAATTCTCTGCAGGACAGAGCTGATATCTTTTTTTTTCTTATTAAATTTTTCCCATATCTGTAACTGTAAAATGAAATAACTTTTTCCCATTTCTCTTTTATGTACATTATATCGTCCCATTTTAAATCTTATAAGACGTTATTATATCATAGCTCATTGAGAAGACCTTCAAAATGCTGACAAGTCCTTCCTTTTAATAGTTATTTCTATGCGATGAATAAAAAGTCTTGTTCTGTTAACCCATCATAGCTTTTTGATATTCCTTCAATAGGGAGGTTTCTGGCAACAAGGTGATGCAGTGGATAGCACTTGTGCCTCACAGCAAGAAGGTCCTGGGTTCGATTCCAACACCAGTCGATGGGGCCTTTCTGTGTGGAGTTTGCATGTTCTCCCCGTGTCTGCTTGGGTTCTCTCCTGGTATTCCGGCTTCATCCCACCATCCAAACACATTCACTGACAGGTTAATTGGTTTATCTAAATTGCCCATAGGTGTGAATGTGAGAGTGATTGTTTGTCTCTATATGTCAGCCCTGTGATGAACTGGTGACATGTCCAGGGTGTACCCCACCTTCGCCCTTCAGTAGCTGGGATAGGCTTCAAGTGACCCCTGTGACCCTACTGAGGATAAAACAGGTTCAGAAGATGAATGAATGGAGGTTTCTGTACTTGAACAGTTATTTTTCCAAATAGTTTTTCAGTCATACCACTTTTAAATAAAATAACTTACAATATGCAGTATTTTTGACAAAATTTTAAATGAGGTTTTTGGATTAACTCCAGAGCACTATCGCTGGGTGATTTTTACCTGAGCAAATATATTTACATTTTTTAAAAATATGTTGCATTTGTCTGAGTGTGAAGAAGTCTGTGCCTTCACCAGGGAAGTCTTGCATGTCCCAGGAATGGGTGGAGCAAAGACCAAGTTTCCTGTATCATTATTTATTACCTCCGCCAAGGAGGTTATGTTTTTGCCGGCGTTTATCTGTTTGTTTGTTTGTTGGTTGGTTTGTCTGTTTGTCTGTTTGTTTGTCTGTCTGTGTACAAAATAACTCCAAAAGTTAAGGACAGATTTCGATGAAATTTTCAGGATAGCTTGGGAATGATACAAGGACCAATCGATTAGATTTTCGTGACGATCCGGAAGGAATCCTGGATTCTGGATCACTTTGAAATTTTCGTTAACATTGCGGTAAATGGAGCGTAAAATTTTG
>JAQQZY010000003.1:6766763-6783068 GCA_030068375.1 Ostorhinchus rueppellii | reverse complement strand
AGATAGATAGATAGATAGATAGATAGATAGATAGATAGATAGATAGATAGATAGATAGATAGATAGATAGAATGTAATAATAATAATGTTTCATTTATGTGAATATTGCATTTTGCTATATTTCCATTATGCCTCTGTTGTTCTTTATATGCTCCTTTTTCAGTTAATGAACACATAATGGTAAAAATGCAAGTGTCAGTCTGTCAAAAAGGAGCCTGATGCAGGATGTGTAGCCACAAGATTTTTTCATAATCAACTGAATGAATTTGATTTTATAGAAAACCAGCATTAGTATTTGATTGAAGGTAAATATCTTCTCGTACCTTAATGTCGTTGTCGATGCCTCCTGACAGGATCTGATCACTGGTATCATTGAAGGTGACAGCCAGTACCTGATAGGTGTTTTGGAAAGTGTGGATTGCTCCTTTCTTACGGATATCCCACAGCTACAATGAAGAAAAGCACATATAAATACATGAAACCAGTGAAATAAGTTTCAAATAAACAATAGTCTTTTGATGTAAACTATATCAATGACAGTAAACTATGTAGAGGCTGTTTTTGTCTTTTGTGACACTACAAGACCTTATTACCTCGACCAAGGAGGTTATGTTTTGCTGTGTGTTTGTTACCATCCATCCGACTTTGTTTGTTAGCAACATAACTCAAAAAGTTATGGACGGAATTTTCAGGAACTGTTGGAAATGGCACAAGAACTGATTCAATTTTGAGGATGATCCGGAAGAAATCCTGCATTCTGGATCACTTTGAAATTTTTGTTAACATTGTGATGAATGGAGCATAAAAGTTTGATCTTCAATATTTCAGGTGATTACTAATGGATGTTCATGAACTTAGAGACACTCCTTAAGGGTATGCTCTCCTATGACACCACCAAGGTTGATCCGGATCGGATCCAGATTCCAGATTTTATCGCGATTTTTGTTTTGTTAAACATTGGCATCACCCGGCAAATCCAAGAGCCACTACTACTGTAATCAGATTACAGGTATTGTCTACAAATGATACATTTGATTCAACGACAGGACATATGTAACATTAAAAAAGTACGACTGTTGGATGGGAGCCACAATAAGCTTGGTGGAAGTCTGCGCTCTCCGAGTGCTTTTCTAGTTATCAGCTGCTTTTCCGATAAATGTAGTCTCAACAGTCTGTGTTTTTGTTCCTTATTCCAGATGACAACAACTTGTCTGAACAGAACTGCTGCAGGAATCTTTTTGCCATTTCAGTTTGTAGCACTAAAACTCACTGTGACACTACAAATTATATCCACAAACAAAAAAGCCTAGAAAAACAGCAGATAAAACAGATGAACAGAGTGCAAAAGGAGTAATGGCTACTGAAACAATACACCATCTCATCTCAGTGCACTGGTCTGAACAGACAAAGACTCTGCAAACAGTCAGAACACTACAGGCAGAGATTTGCATGAAGTTTGAAGCTGCAGCTCATCTGTTTTCAAGTCTCTGGTCTGTATTGAGCTTAAAAGACACAGATGACCTTGATGGCAGCATTTCTACATTCGTCCACCATGCAGCTGGAAATCTCACCTTCACTGTCCCGTCGTCACTGCCGGTGCACACCAGCTGGGGCCCTCGGCGGGCTGGGTAGCAGGTATTAACGAATGAGGTGTGGCCCTTCAGACGTTTAATCCTCTCACCCGTTTCACTGTCCCACACACCTACAGTCTTATCTGTGCTGGCAGAAAACAGCATACTACAATACAAAGCAAAAGAAAAAAACATTAGTCAATGCTTTACCCATCGAACCGAGCGATAAAACCAGGCGGGAGAAAATATGTGTTCCTTTCTTTGAACAAGCTGCCCTACTGTTTACTGTCAGCGCAGGTTTGGTACACCCAGTGTGTGTATTTGTGGTTCACTGATCATGACAATTTCATTCTTAGTGAAATTGGGTCAGTATTTGTTGCAAAATGAGTTGCTTTAAAACACATTAATCATTCAACATATAAAAACTTCACAACTGCCACGATTTACTCATTAACTGATGGACACATAAGTAGTTATTACTTATTATCTTCTAAATTACTATCATCAAGAGGCTTAGTTTCAACAGTTTTCCAATTGTTTCAACTGACATCTTCAAATTCATACCATCTGTTTTGTAAGCAGAGTTCATACACATTTTTCAATGTCAAATTCTAGCACTTTTAAGAGTAATTTTTTTTCAAATTTTCCCAGCACAGCACCTTATTGCTGGGATAACATACATATAGGAATACATTTACTAATTTTTCATATTTATTTCTGTTTTTGTCACAATAATATACATTGTAATATGCTATAAATATCTAAAATTATGTTTCATAATACCAAAAGGTTTAGAAATTAAAGAACACAAAGCTTTATTTTAAAAAAGGGAAGCCACTTGGTGTTCTTCAGGCATACTTGCACCGAACCAGAGATTAACATAAAAATGACCTTGAGACTACCTGGTCATTTTCTTTTTTGACAAAGTTTTATTTTTCAAAATGTATCCTCTCTCTGTAAGTAGCTTTGGCTTACCATTGAAGCTGGCAGAGTTAATATTAAAAATAAATAAAAAATACATCACAGAGTTATACTGTAGTTGCAAGCACTTTAACTAAAATTCACACACTTTTCAGACCTTGAAAACACAACATTGAAATTCAAGCATTTTCAAGCATTTCAAGCACCCGTACAAACCCTGTGCAATTAAAGCTTGTTCATGTGCAGCTCGTACCTGCCATCTGTATTGTAGTGCAGCTCCATCACTGCTCCACTGTGTCCTTTCAGAGTGGCATAATTTTCACATTCTCCATATACGTTCCACAACACTACAGGGAAGAAACACCGTGGACAGAAAGGCATTCTCGTGAACTGGACGCAGCAATACATTTCAGCAAACACGTACAAACTACATAACCATCTACTCTTCGGCTATGTCCAGATGGGTAATAACTTACATATGAGCCTGTCGAATCCTGAGGAGGCCAGTGTGGCTCCGTTGGGGTGAAACTTGCAGCAGTACACCTCACCCTCGTGGCCAGACATCAACATGATGGGAGCCTGCAAGCTGGAGCTCCGTGGAGGACCCTAGGGAGATATTTTCCTCTCATCACACTTCATACAACTGAAATGGTGATTACAGCAGACTACACTGAAAAATATCATATCATTTGTGCACTATATAATTATCTATATTATAAAAGCCAAGTAACCTCTGTTTGCATGTGTATCTGCTTTAAAACTGAATAACTGGACAGAGCTAGCCTTTGCCTTTTGGAGTACTTGTGTATTTTGGGTCAAGAATCAGACAGGTGAAAACAGCTTACTGATACGACCAATACTTTTGGAGTTGTTAGTTGTTTTTCCAATTACATTGGGCTTATAGACAGCCCACGATCAAGTCCATTCACAGCCTTAAACACAGGGGCTGGATCTAGATCAACGGAACTGCTGGGACACAACGAGAGACCCAGGATCAGCTGTGATGACACACTATCAAGGTCGGTCTGGTTCTTACTGTGGCCCGATTCCACACTGCCAGTCCCTGGTCACACCTGGCCCGCTAACTTCTCTTTGGATCACTAACTGGAGTAACTGTGAGTAATTGTGGATGGCAGTGACTTGCAATAAACCGTCTAGTTCAGTCTTGTGTAAAAGTCTATGTTGATGTCAATACAAAAACAAAAGGAGGGCCATTACATTTCTTCCTAAACACAGATTAAGAATAAATATAATGGCCCTCATTTTGTTTCATATTGACATCCAGTCACAGTACCTATCACTGGTGCGATAGGTACACACCAATAAGCTTCATCAAGTAATCTGAATGTGATGAAGTCATACAGTAATGATGTAAAGTCCTTCCAAAGACATTTGGTAACTATGAATGCATTCTTTTCTGTTTTGATTTCAATACAAAACAAAATGAGGGCTGTTACATTTTTTCCTAATCTATGTGGTACACCAGTAAGCTTAGCTCAGCTCCCCATTTTATCAACTCTACTGCTTCTAAATCCCACGGATTCCCAAGATTCAGTGCGTATTCAGTAAGTATTATATATGGAGTTTAGTTAGATTGAATTCAATATGGTCTAAACCAGGGGTGTCAAACATATGACCCTGGGGCCAAATCTGGCTAACCAAAGGGTCTAGTCTGGCCAAAGGGATGAATTTGTGCAATGTAAAAATGGCAAGATTAACAATCATTTTATTTCAGGTTCCACATTCAGACCAATTCAGTTTTAAGTGGGTCAGACCTGTAAAAAACAATCATAACAATCTTAAATAATGACAACTCTAAATTTTTGTCCTTGTAAATGTACCCATTTTCATGTAATTTTACTGTATTTACACAAAAACAAACTATCATTTCTCAAAAAACATGAATAACTTGAAGAAATATGAACAACCAGAAATGCCCAAAGTACAATTTTAGAGCATTATGTCTGTTATTGAATGTTTTGTGTATTTGTAGATCCACTGTCATCTGTAACTTGTAATGCACGTGTGTAAATGACAAACTGAAGCAGAATATTGTTAAAATTGCACCTAATTTTCATAAGAAATTTCAGTTTGCTTATGTTATTCACATTTTTTTGAAAGGATCGTTTGTAGATGTAAACATAATGTAATTTTTTTTTTTTAACCTTTTTCACTCTAAAACATAGACGAAAGTTTGGAGTTGACATAATTTATATATCCTTATGTTAGTATTTTACTGGTCTTCCCACTTGGGTCAAACTTGCCTGAATGTAGCCCTTGAACTACATGAGTTTGACACCCCGGTCTAAACCAAACGAAAAAAAATGTATAGAACATATAACATGAAAGGGAAAAGAAAAATGTGCGACAAGGTTACAGTTTTTACATAGTCTGAAAGTGAATGATACAAAAGATACTTTTATTGCACTGTTTTGTTGTTGCAGTGCAGTGGTTTTGTGTTCCTACTTAAATGGCAGCTTTTTGTATAAACTACATAAAGAGGTATCTTAAAAAAAATCTAAAGACATTCAGAAAGTACAAATATTGCAACATATTGTAAAAATACTCCACAAAACATATGCTGCATTTTAAAAGTAAGAGTAGTCACTGATCCTTGACAGTGATGTACTGTTATATGTCATGTTTTATAGTCATACTGCTGCAGTGGATGTTGTATTTCACTGTTGTATATGTTGAGGATTGCATTTCCTGTACAATCCAGAATTTCCTGTTTATGGTTTTTGCAGCTTTATCACGTTTACAATCCATTCAATGGGTAGGAACTTAAGAGTAAGGCTGTGGTGAAGCTAAATCATGCTGTTTGTCTTTTCACCTCTAACGTGTACCTAACTACTTTTCAAGTCCCGGGGTTGTATCTTACCATGGCCACGAGTTGTTGAGACTGAGCCGCGGCCACTAGCTCCGTCCGGGGCCGCTTCACCGCAGCAGGAACCACCGCCATGTCCGACGGTCTCTTCTTAGGTTCAATCATCTTGGATAATCCTCAAGAAAACTACCAGTGAAGTGCGAATTACTACTTAAATTTTCACAATTGAATGGACGCCTTTCATGGAGGGACGTCGAGCGCAATCGCACCAACGAAAAAATGAAAGGAAGTACTTCCGCTGACACCGACACATGTGATTGGTCGAAATTGTTACCGAGGGCAGTGATTGGTGAAGTTGCTTGTTGGCAAACTGAATTGACCCGGATGTGAAAATGAAACAACGCTGCTAATACTAAAGGTAACAGTGGATGTATTTAATATATATTACTAAATTATAGGAGTTAAAACGCGTCTGCTCTTTAATAAAATGCGTCCTGTATGTTTAAAGAAAATTATGTTCACGTTGTTGTTGTTGTTAATGACAGAGAACATTGCCTTAATCATGGTTACGTTGGCCGCACTGTTATTCAAACCAAGTTCATGCATAATGTGTTAGCATCTAGAGTTAGCTCGCAGTAGACTAAGGGCTTCTGCATGTTTTATGTTCAATTTTATGCACGGACTTTAAAAAAAAAAGATCTAAGACATGGTAACCACCAACTATGTGTTAAGGATACAATGTTGTTTGTAAGAAAAATCAGCGCCCGAGGAAGAAAATTCTGAAAACACATTTCATTGTAGTAACCTATGTGAACTGAATGACTTTTTACAAACTTTTCTTCATATGGATGGGCTTACTCTCAAGTTTCTACATCGACTTATTAAACTGTATTTAAATAAATACATGCGTATTCACAACAAAACCAAACAATACGAGTTAACTAAACAAAACAACAACGTTAGTACACAAAGGAAATTAGGATTGGAAATAATTTTGTGGTAACATGCCATATAAGTAACTCAGTTTCCAAGGATGTGTAAGTGTTATTATGGTAGATCGTTTTAAACAGAATTTCAGGACAAAAATAGTGTTGAATGCTAATCTGTAAGAAAAGATATTATACTATGCAATAAATCTGTTCCTCAACCACTGCAACAGATCCTTTCATTGATGCTATGATGTCCAACCGTGAGGGCCCACCTCCAGAGCCGGCTGGACTGGATGGTCTGCCTCCTCTGTTCAGCATTGCTAAAGGAGAGGTGGTCTCTGTACAAAGTTATGGAGCCTTTGTCCGCCTGCCAGGATACAAGAAGGAAGGTGTGTGGAAAATAAAGGCCTTCTCTTATTGTTACATTGTGGACCTTATTGTTAGCATTTAGTTAAAAATACATAGTTAAATCAAGCCATCACAGAAGTGATATAGTATGAAGAAGAAACAAATTTACTTGCATAGCCATGGTTGTCAGTGGCGGACTTAGCAATTTGGGGGCCTAAGGCGAACATAGTCAGGGGCCCTCCTCATCCATGTTCTTTAACACAAAAAACAGGAGGGCACCTATTAGTAGGCCTACGTAAGGGTTGAGGGCCCCCTACTGGTTTGGGGCCTAAGGCAATCGCCTACTTTGCCTTAATGGTAGGTCCACCCCTGATGGTAGTAGATATAGCTATAAATGGTTGAATGCTATATCAATGAAGTAGAACAATAAAAAAAAGCATACGCAAGTCGTAGGGAGATGCAAATTCAGCATATGTGTGTGTATGCGTACTGTGAGGTAAAAACAGTGTCCAACATGGGACTATAGCCTGAGACAATGTGCAGGAAATGCAGGAGCCAAGAGGAAAGCACTGAGTTTTGATAGCTTTCCACTGACTACCCTCACTGTGTGCACAAAATAAGGGGAGGAATGTGAACAGCAGTAAGGCAGCCAGTGTCCTCCAGTATCTTTTTCTTTGTTCTAGTAATTTTACACCTAATTCAAGTTTTTCCAAGTTCTTTGATTTGTTGGTTATACTTTTTTCTAAGGCCTCCTGTTTGGGACAAAACAGTAGAAAATGTGAGAGCTTTGGGTGTGTGATTGTGTTACTGACTGATGACATGAATTGTCTCAAATCCAGTTTCTCTTTTCTGACATTGTAATAAATCTTAATGCCATTATCATTTACCTGGTAAGCTGAGCAGCAACTGCATATGTCTGCCACTGGAGGGCAGAATGAGTTCAGTTTATTGAAATTCAGTACCTGGTGTTTAGTACTACAAGTGACAAAACCAAACTGCAGCTAAATTATGTTTTAGCATTTTTAAAGTAAGATCTGAATGGAATTGAAAGGTAGCTGAAGTATAATGTGAAATTCAGTTTCACTTAATAGAGCCCCCCGGTCATCTTATAAGACCGTGTTCAGCAGTAACATCTTTTTTTCAATGAAGCATGTCCAAAATCCACTTAGTTTTTATTTACCTAGGGCTTTTTTTTTAATAGAAAAGACATTAAATTCTGTTATTATAATAACATAGAGTATGCAAATATTACACATTTCAAAAGTATTACTTAAAGGTAATTTTCAATTTATGATACCTAATAGCCATGACCTTGTAAAAGCTATGCATTACATCCTGATTTGGTTCAAAATAGTTGTGATTTGACAAGTGCAAGTCTGAAATGCTAACTTTTGTGTGAACAGTGTCAAATGCAGATATTATGTGTGAATTGAGAGTAAACCTGAATTAATTATTAACCCCAACTAAACTTTTGAGTGTGGTGGTGGTGGTGGTGGGGGGGGCTTTAAAAGATCTGATTGCAACCTTTGCGTCACACACACATCGAAAGACGTGGAATATATTTACACTTTAGAATCAAATCTTATCTGTGACTCTTACAGGTCTAGTACATGTGAGTGAGATGTCTGCTTCACGGGTTGAAAATGCATCTGAGCTTGTGGATGTGGGAGAACAGGTGTGGATTAAAGTCATTGGGAGAGAGGTAACACATACACACACACACACACACACACACACACACACACACACACACACCATATATAATAACCAGTGTAAGTGACGTCAGAGCAGGATGACTGCAACTTTCTCTAACTGTAACTCTCAGATTCACGGTGACAAGGTGAAGCTGTCCTTCTCCATGAAATCTGTCAATCAAGGAACAGGGCGGGACTTGGACCCCAACAATGTTATGGCCGAGTAAGTGCTTACTGTTTCAATATATGTATATATGAAGTGTATGTATGTGTTAGTACCATTATCTCTGTGTTTACTGTTGTTTCTGGATGAACACCCTCTTCTAGTTAATGTTTGAAGACATGGATGGTCTTGTGATATTACTTGTTTCAACATGAATCATGTGACTACTCACCTGTTTGTTGGACCTTCATGTGACTTACCATTTTGACTTTAATGGCCTGAATGGCTGAAATATATGGGCGTGTTTAAACTGTCAGACATTAAAGGCTTTTCAATTCATCACCTTCCTATGTGCCTCAGATTCTTTTCAGCAACATTATCATCTGTGTGTTTGTTTGCAGGCAGGATGCACGAAGACGAAGGCAGTTTAAAGACCACACAGGCAACAGAATCACACTGGAGGCTGTACTCAATACAACATGTTCAAAGTGTGGCTGTAAAGGTACAACATCTACATGAAGGTTTTAAAAAACACAAACTGCATGTGTTTCATGAGGGCTGAGAACAAGACTTTTATGGCACTGAATGAATTCTATATTCAACTATTAAAAATTACTTGTTAGTTACTGAATCTTAAAACTTTGTATTTCATCATTGTGAGTACATTTACACTTACACAGCTTTAATATAAGTATTTTTTATTAATGATTTTATGTTATCAAACAGCAAACCAGGGAGATGAAACATGAAAGTGAGTTAAAACAGACAAGTTAAACCAAATAATAGTAATTAGGTAAATGTTGTTGCTATAGTTATTAAACTACTTTTTCTTTAAGAACATAACAGAACTACCATACAGTTGGAAAACAGTGTGCAATGTAATTTGGAAAAAGAAGAAATGGGAAAAACCTCACATTTATTCACATGCATCCACTTGTTTTGTAGTTTTTGTAATTACTTTCAACCTACTTTTAATAACAAACTTTTTAGCACTAGTCATGCCATCATTTAATCAAAACCTATTACGGTGAAGTTTTGTCATAGCTACAATATGATTTAATTAAAGTTAAAAAAAAAATTATGTGAGGTCAGAGGACCCTCAGTCTGTGACCTTTGACCTCCAATAATTCATTCATTCCTAAAACTAACTCAAGAAAATCTCCTCCCTGAGATACAGTGTGAGCAGACAGAGGCTATTTAGGATCTGGTCTTAAAGCTATAGTTCCAATATCAGTGTCTACATTGTTTCAATGACACCTGCCTGGCCCTATGTCTGAAATGTTCAGTTTAAAATAGCTTCACATGTGAGAATCATCTGTCTTTTCAGGTCACTTTACCAAGGACTGCTTCTCCACTCCGGGCTTGCAGTACGCTCTTCTGCCTGAGGAGGACGACGAAGAGCCTCAGCAGCAGACCTCTACCTCTGCAAAAAGACAAGACTCAGAGAAAAAGAAGAAGAAAAAGAAGGTGAGAATGTGACAGCTGATATCTCAAGTGGCTATCAGTTTTTCATCATCTCTCCTCCATCTTTGTGTCTGTGTCTGTCTCCTGTGTCTCATCTGATGCCACAACCCACGCGTCTCAGAGTGACAATGCATGTCTGCAGTTCTTGTGTGGCAACAGATCCACGGCAACTACCACACATCTGTCAAAAGTGTTGTTAAAAAAATACAGATTGTTGTAGTGAAACACAACCATTGCTTTGTGCTTTGTGTAGAAGTTCATTGTGAAACAGCTGTCGTCTTTGTTATGTTTAATAAATTTGCTTCGACTTGTTTGTCTTCCAGGAGAAAAAAATGAAGAAGCGGAAGAGGGAAAGAAAGGAGTCAGAGAGTGACAGCAGCGGCAGCAGCAGTAGTGGATGCAAATCCAAGAGGAGGCGCCACGATCACAGTCATGACAGAGAGGAAAAAACTAAGAAAAAACACAAAAAGCATAAGTCGCACAAACACAGCTGAGGCACATGACTGCACAGCGACAAACACACTGCAGCTATGACAGACACAAGAAGGGGAAGTGGGCAGAAACAGACGCAGTGACAGACTTCCAGCAGCTTTTAATGTTTCCACCAAACTGCTTAGAATAGAAACCCTGTTAATTTTAGTAAGGCTGTCACTGCACATGAATATACCACTGTTATTATGTCAGGTAAACAGCATATTCCATTTGGATACTCTGAATCAGGACTATTTTTCCCAAATACAGTATTTTCTGACTAATGCATGATATTCTGGATTTTTTTTTTGGGATGTGCATATAGGATTTAAAGCTCCCTGTTATGATCGTCTGGAGAAGAGACAAAGATCCTCTCTGGTCTTGATGCATGCTGCAAAGAAAAGTCTACATTTTTGGTAGGAAGAAGAAAAAATATGAAAGAGGACAGTACAGTTTTATCTATCAAAAAGCATGTCTTTTTCAGAAGGTGTCTCAGAGGCTGAATTCACACAGTGGAACATATGCCACCAGTGGAAATCCCTCTTTTTAATCACAGTATGAACAGCTGCATGTAGAAAATATCAGTGGAATTCATGGATTCACTTTCATTATCCATGGAAGCCGCTTCTGAGGAATTTAGTCTTTTTTTTTTTTTTTTTGGAAAAAGGCAAAACAGACAGTCACTTCATTATCACTGGAAGACTTCTTAGATATAGCAAAGCAAGAGAGCCTGAAAAGGAAAGTGCTGTGGAAAAAGAAAAAGCCCACAGGCAATAACTCCCACATGTCCTGAAGTAACCTCTGGGTCAGCTCAGCAGGAGGAGTATCCACATCGTTTGTAACTGAATACGTGCAAGCAATATGCAACCAAGTGGCTATCCCACCTGGAATCCATGTATTGTTTTACAACTATCTGGTTTCCTCTGCTCTGTCAAACCCTATCAGGAAGACGAGTAAAGCTGATGAAATACATACATACACATGATCAGTAAAGACAAAGCCGCATGCCCACAGACATAGGAAACAGTGACGACACAGACAGGAAATCAAACGTCGCATACATGAGCATGACAGGAACCTCATGCTATAATGATTATCCAGTGTTCGTCCGCCACGTATCGTGCGTTCATGTGTGCCTACTGATTTATGTTTGTTTATGTTCCTTCTTTGTTCGACACAGTATAAACTTCCTGCATGGCAGCTGCTAACTCCATTAAAAGTTTTTTTACTTGTGAAGGTTAAAAAAGGCCTCTTGATCTCTTTGTTCAGGGACCTTGAGCGTCTTGTTGTTCCTGTAAGCGTCTCTCCCCAGGGGATCCAAAACATAACACACCACGCAATTCTCATGAAAGTCCACCCTGGGGTCATATCAAGTGTAATGTTTACTAAGGAGGTAGGGTTTAGGTGGGGTCATTAGTAACAAGCTTTTATAAAGATGACGCCTTTTCAGTTTAAGATAAGGCAGCAGAAGGGAGCTGACATTTTGTTTCTTTTCTTTTCTGCTGTTTTGACCTAGTTTCCAAACTTCTAAAAGCAGGACTGTGATAGATGGTTTCCAGCTGCAGTGGTCTGACATGACTCCAGGGTTTTCCACTCGCAACCTCTGTGGACTCGAGAAAAAAACACTTCGTTTTCCTGAAATCGTTTCCCTCATTATCAGACTCAGACTTAGCTTTATTGTCAGTCAATCAATGGTACACGATAGAACGAAATCTAGGTACCCAGGTCTCAGTGTTTGTAGCAGGAGAAAGACATGAGAATGAAATAGTAAATATCTTAAAAAAAAAAAAAAAAAAAGGATAATCTGCTTTTTTAATGATAACATCAGCCTACCCAGGGTCAGTACAACCTGACACACTACATCTCTCCTGTTTAACCCATAAGGACCCAGTGTTACATAAATGCGTCAGTTTCCAAATGAATTTTTCCCCATATTTAACCATCCTAAAGTAGTTCATCACCATTTATTGTAATATTATTTTCTGCATTTTGTGGTTGTTGTTTTTTTTTCTGTGAAAATCAAGTATTTTCCAACATTTAATTTACTAATCCTGTAGATGTCCATAAAAGCTTAAAGTTGAGGGGTATTATTATCAAAAATAGATAAAATTTAAGGAAAAGTGATGTTTACAGTAAAATATGTCATTAACTGAACATAAACCAAGATGCTCGATACTTTCATATAGAAGAATTCTAAGAATTTAGAATTCATTTAGAAGCTTTTGAGATGAGCTTTTATTTAAATGAAAGTGTAACCCGCCTTCGCCCTTAAGTAGCTGGGATAGGGTCCATGCGACCCCCGTGACCCGAGTGAGGATAAGCGGGTATAGAAAATGAATGAAAGTGACATAAAATACAATTATTAAATTGTTTACAAAAAAAAACATTGTAGGTTAGAAACGCCTTCTCAGATTGGTGTACTCTATTTCCTGTCATAAAGGATAAAAAGCGACAATCCTTAATGAATTTACAGACTCTACTTGAGACTCACATAAAGTTATATTCAATCCAATCCAACTTTATTTATAAAACACTTTAAAAGAACCACAGTGGACCAAAGTGCTGTACAGAACACTAGAAACACAATACAAATTAATAAAAGCATTAAAAGAAATGTAAATCAAATAAATAAAACAAGTTAAAATATAAAATGGCATTATATGAGTTAAAAGGCCAAGGAGAACAGGTGGGTTTTAAGGAGGTCTGTCTGAGCTGCAGAGGCAGGTTGTTTCAGTCTGGGACCAGCAGCAGCTAAAGCCCGAACTCCTCAGAACTTGGACCTTGTTCTATGCACCTTCAAAAGTAGCTGATGAGCTGATCTGAGAGGGAGACTGGGAGTATATGAAGGAACTCATATTCATGTCAAGTATGTCTTATTTTTTAGAGAATACAGTAACATGCAAATATGGTATGCATATGGTGGTGTAAATTGTTGCCTCTGTCCAGATATTTTTTCTTCAGCATCAGTGCTATCCAATATTTTTCATTTGTTTGATGATTTTTCCTGTTTGTTACACCAGTGTTCATCAGACTGGGGAGGGTGTCAGATACCAGGTGTTTAACCAAAAACAAAAAAACAAAACTTGATTTCACAAGAACTGAAAGCAATAGCATTTCCTTGTAGACTGTAAATGATCTGGTTCTTACTAAGATTAAAAAAAAAACAAAAGAAAAAACAACTTAGATTTAGAAGTGTTAATTAATCTTGTTTTATGAGTTAATCTCTTACTTTAAGTGTTCAACTCTACACTAAAATCTTAAATCAAGAACAAATGTACCTTTTTTTTTTGTCTCAAATAGGCAGGAAATCTTAAAATGAGGTAAATAACTGTTAAAATAAGATCTATTACATCTCCCCCCTACAGTCTCATCAAAATCAATCTTGTTTTATGATTCAGTAACAAACCCAAGTTGCCAGATTCGAGTCACACAAAAAGCATCTGAAAGAAACAGTTTAGTTTAGCTCTGACTTCAAGCATGCACTGCAAAAAAGCAACAGCAACTATTTGTTTTAAAGCATTTACTGTTATTTACAGGCTTAAAACATGAAAAAAATTATAACATAGTTTAACGTGACCCTTGACTAATTTGAAAAATGACTGAAAAATTCTTACAGGCAGTAGCAATGTCGTAGAAACATGAAACCAAAGCCACATTTTTTGTCACTAACATGTTTGACAAACTCTACACTGTAAAAGGTAAAACACTGAATCAACTTAAAATACTTTCTTCAATAGGTCACACATAAAAAAAAAAAAAACAAAAAAAAAAACTAGTTGAGTTGAGAATTTGGTACACTCAAGTCATTTTTTAATGCTGACCTATTGAAGAAATTTTTTTTTAAGTTGATTCAGTGTTTTACTTTTTACAGTGTATGTTCCCACAATCACTGCTTATTCAGTTCTGACTTTTTCCCACATATTATGCTTAGATCCTTATGTCTAACATGCTATGTCCCTTATGTTTGTTTTGTATTGTACAAAAATCAAACAATAAAAATAAAGTGTAAAAAAAAAAAAGCTGTCATATGTCTTAATTAATTTAACATGGATACCCAGGTTTCCTCCATAACGAGGAGCAAATTGGTTTCCTCTCAGCGCTGTGGTTCTTTAGTTCAGTAGATAAGGCATTAGACTACAATGCAGTAGTCCCAAGTTAAAGTCCTGGTTATTTAATTCAAGAAATCTTGTCAAGTGAAATTATCTCGCTGCATGGACAGACAATTTCACTTGTTTTGAGTGTCTTTTTCCTTAGATTTAGTGTTTTTATCTTGTTTTTAGACATCCTTTTTTTTTGCAGTGCACTGCAAGAAGGAAGAGGTAATTAAATAAAACATATTTAAAGAAGAAAAAGAAGACAGTCACCTCAAGAGTAACGTTCAGTGAGATATAAGAATTTATTTTTAGACAATAGATCTGGAAAATCTCATTTCAAGAAATCTTACCAAGATAACTTTCATTTGTTTCATTGGCAGATTTTTTTGCTTAAGGTTTTGTTTTTTGTTTTTGTTTTTTGCTTCATTCCATTAATTAATTATACAAGGTCTATTGTCTAAAAATAAGTTCTTATATCCACTGAAAAGTTACTCTTTAGGTGATAATGTCTTATTTTAAGTGTGATGAGATGTTTTGACTAGAAATGAGAAAAATACGCCTGGTATTATTTAGATTTTTACAGTCCATGGTGAAGCTCTGCTGGTTCACACTAATGTTGCGAAGAAAAAAAAAACAATTAGATTTACGTCTAATCTATAAAAGTTTTGTGACAGTAGGAAATAATAGACTGAGAAGTTAAAGGTGAAATACAAAAAATGGGAGAGAAAAAACATGCTTTTGCAAACCGATTCTATCTTACTGTACTTTTTAATTTATTGTCTCCTGGGTTTTTAAACAGTTCTCATAAGGTTTTTATACAAGGTTTATGTTCTATATTGTCCATATGTGCATAGGTCTTTAGTTGTTTTTTATATATAATTTTATGGTTGTCTTATGTTCTTATTTTATCTGATCCTGGGGGCGATCGCATTAAAATTCCTAGGTGTTATGCACAAATAGCATTTAACTTCTTGCATCTTATTTTTTTAATTTTAAATGTGATGAGATATTTTGACAAGAAATAAAAAATGCCCTTGGTAAAATTTTGATTTTTGCAGTGTATTGGATAAAAAGCTGTTATTAAGTAAACACCAGTTTCACCTCCTGGTCCCAATCATTCTTAATTTCACTGCAGCAACAGAAAATCCCCTTGGACTGATAGTGGTCCTCAAAAACCTTCAACTAGAGCTTTTTTCCTCTAATCTCTTTGTCGGTTTCTCTTTCCTTCTGACAATTTCTAGTGATAAGAAGTTAAAAAAAAAAACTACTTGTTGATTCCACATAAACAGTGTAAACCTTCATGTCATCAGTGCGTTTGTTTTATTGGACTAAATTCTATTAATGAACAAACACAACAGTTGCATCTTTTTGCTTCTGCAGTCTGTGTCCAATAGCTAACCACCAGTACCAACCACAGAAAAACAAAAATGAGGAACATGTGCCATAGTTTACTGTTTAATTATACTGTTTGTTTGTTTGTTTGTTTGTTTGTTTTTTTGTAATTTTGTTTATGTATTGGACTTTAACATTCAATTAGTGATATTTAGGTACATGTGACTGATCACCCTCCAGCCTCAAATACACTGTAAAAACTAAGTCAGAGGACCTGTTAAAACAATTTAATTTAACACATGAATGGAAATTAAAAATGATAATTAATTATTTTTTTTAGCTAAAGGTGACAGGGTGGTGCAGTAGTTAGCACTCGTGCCTCACAGCAAGAAGGTCCTGGGTTCGATTCCCGCAACCTTTCTGTGTGGAGTTTGCATGTTCTCCCCGTGTCTGCGTGGGTTTTCTCCAGGTACTCCGGTTTCCTCCCACAA
>JAQQZY010000003.1:6707975-6724958 GCA_030068375.1 Ostorhinchus rueppellii | reverse complement strand
ATAGATAGATAGATAGATAGATAGATAGATAGATAGATAGATAGATAGATAGATAGATAGATACTTTATTGATCCCCAGGGAAATTCATGTATGGAGATTCTGATGAAGAATAATCTGTTATAAAAACAACACTTAAACTGCTGGAGTATTGATGCTGCAGCATAAGCGTACAGAGTATCCCCACAGATAAGGGCAGACACGATGGTTGACTGTATAACAGTTTTACAATTGTACAAGGACAGCCTTCATTTAATTCTACACAAGCATCCAAGTTTTATTTTTTGTTGCGAACTTAAACAATTATTTGTATTCAATACTTATTTCAATGAAATGAAGCCATGTGACATACCATGCTAACTTTAGTGTCTCAGGACTGTGACAAGTATGTGGGTTCTCTAGTGGACGTCTAAATTAAAAAAATAAGCTCCACGCTGCCTCCCTGCCTGTCTCCAATCTAATTCTGTATCTTGTTTTTCTTGCAGATAGAGCGGGTGGCTGCTGGCATCTGCAGGCTGAAGCTGGGAGACTTTGGTCTAGCTATGGTTGTGACAGAACCAGTCTTCACCATATGTGGCACACCCACATATGTAGCCCCAGAGATCCTTTCTGAGACAGGTTTGCTGCAGTATCAGTCACTTCTTTATGAGCCTTTTTTTTTTACTTTTACATACTGATGGAAAAAGTATTCAGAACCTTTCCTTCAGTAAAAATACTAACAGTACACTGCAAATATACTCCACTGCAAGTAGAAGTTCTGCATTCAAAACCTTGCACAAGTATAAAAGTATTATAAGGAGCATGTACTTAAAGTAGGAAAAGTACAAGTTGGTGTTTAATAAAATGGTTCCTGTCATGGTTCTGCTTTTTAGTATATTGTTTTTGGTTTGATTTGCCACTGTATATATTTAAAATGGAGCTCATTTGAAGTACTTTATGTACCGTTTGTTAGTTTAATCTACACTGATGCATATTCTAAAGGATCATATTTTTAGCATTGCTGTCCTCTGACAGCTATGTATCTCTGAAAGTCAAACACTTCATAAGCTCAGGAAAACAGGCCCATTTCCAGCTTTGTGACGTCACCTTTTCCAGTGAATCCAAGGGTTTTTTTTTTTTAAGTGTTTGTCTAGCTTAAGACGAGGCAGAATTATTTCAGCCAATATGGGAAGAATACATCTTTAGGTTTATTACAAGCCTTCAAAATCAACACAATTGGAGATGCATGATTTTCACTGGATAGGAAGGAGATGAAAGCTGTCAGACAGATGGAGTGTACTAAAAATGCCACTGGACTGAAATAGAATATATGTTTAAACTGAAAAAAAAAATCAAAATACTCAACTTCCTTGTGTCATTTTGCCTCTGTTCTGAATTTGTGTTTTATTTTCTAATTCTAAAAATAAGTTGGTGGTTTTACCTCACAGGTTATGGGGTACCGGTGGATGTTTGGGCTCTAGGAGTTATTCTCTATATCCTACTGTGTGGCTTCCCTCCATTTCGCAGTCGGGATCGGGACCAGGAAGAGCTTTTCCAGCTAATAAAACAGGCACAATTCCACTTCCTGTCCCCGTACTGGGACCCAATCTCAGAGGGTGAGAAGTACAGACAAATATTCTACACTGACATAAATGTTTATATGAGGGCTAATTGATACGTTTGTTGGCTAAGTTAGAAGGAAATTAGCAAAAAAATGTTCTGTCATTTGCAGTTTTTCTGTTTCTCATAATTGATAATTGAAAGTAGTACATTCTAGGAAATGGACAGTATTGGTGTTTGTGCAGTGACATATTGGGTGTTTGGAGTTTGTGGTGGATAACTGCATAGATATGTAGCAGCATGACAATATTTTCATTTTCAAACAAAGTACTCACAAGTAGAAAAAAAACCCAACTGTATATTTTCTGTACAACCATTCAAAGGGTTGAAATGCATGTGAATCTACACTGCCCGGCCAAAAAAAAAGTCACACATGCAATATTTGACTACACCAACTTTAGTTTTGATTACAGGAGACATTCACTGGATTTAACTCAGCAAATAGTTCAGATCCTCCCATGGGTAAATACTGCAGTGGTTAATAATGTTTCAGCTGGAACAGGTTACTGAACTCTAACTGCAGTGAGTGTCCTCTCATGTCTAATGTCAAACAGATTGGACAATGCCAGGACTGATCAGGATCATCAGGTATGTGACAGAATGAGACATCATTTCCACACATGGATTAACCAACAGAAAGTCCAGACTCTAATTCAGGTTGTGATGAAGACTTGATGCAGCGGTCTGATTCTACATCATCAATAATCAGAAATTTATGCAACTATGGATGAAAAAATATAATAAACCTGATTGTGACACTACATAAGCATTATGAGGCAAAAAAGATGTTACAGTGAATGTCTCCTCTAATCAAAACCAAAGGTGGTGCAGTCAAATATTGCATGTGCAACGTTTTTTTTTGGCCGAGCAGTGTTTCTAGAGCTGTTTAAGTCATTCCTTCTACCTTAGGCTGCAAACGTATCAGTCATCAGTTGGAACTTGTACATTTTATATATATTTTATATCTAAACATACACATGGATTGTTCTGCTCTTTGTACATCTGTGTGCAGAAGCCCGGCAGCTTGTCAGAGCTCTACTTCAGCCAGATCCCACCGTGCGAATGACTGCAGAACAGGCCCTGCTGCATCCATGGGTGAAGGCTATGGCTTCAATCTGCAGGCAGAGGGCAGTCACAGACAAAGCTCAGAGGAACACAACAGCTGCTGGAACAGAATCAGAGAGAGTCCAGAGACCTGTCCAGACAAATGCAGCTGAAACACCGACAGACAAAAGAGCAGGACTCAAGGGCAGTGAAGCTGCACTCTCAAACAATGCAGACCTCAGAGGCCATGATGAGAAACCAACAGAGTTAAAGCAAGTGGACCAACCACCAGAGCATCAGCCCACAGGCAAAAGCACAGTCCACTCCACTGAGGACATACCTGGTCAGCAGACACCTGACAGTCACCCTATGGACTATGGTTCACCCAGCAGGGAATTGGTTCAGGATGCAGGTCCAAAACTATCAAACTGTGACACAGTCAGCCCAACCAGTCCAGGCGGTGAACCCCATCCACAGAGCGCCACCACATCCCAAACTGAACTCCAACCACAGCAATTAGATCAAATACACGAAGCATCTCCAGATTCAACACCCCTCACCCACATACAGCCCCAATCCACAACACAACCACCCTCTGCACCATCTTCATCAACTCACTCTCTTCATCAGCAGAACTCCACCCTTAATAATTCTAACACTGCCACTGACCAGAAAACAGCATCCACACTCTTTAACGCAGACCAAAAACAGGACAATTCAACCACAGAGGCGATGGCCAGCCTTTCTCCTGCATAGCTCCAGCCTCAGTGTCAGTCTACTGTGTGACTGTGATCAGGTTCATCATCATTTTTATTGTTCTCCACAATACCTCCGATTTCCTGGCCGCTAGGTCTTTGAATGACCTACGGTGATTGGACAGTGTCCCATGATAGAGCTGGATAAATCAATGCGTCTAACCTGTTTATCCAACAATCATAAGCTAATCGGTAAATGTGTAATTACTAAGGTGTGTGTCCATCGGGGGTTGTAAGAGGATAATAGGATGGGAAGAAAAAAATTGCTGATTAACCATTTGTAAATTCAGTTAAACTTTATTGGTTTCTACTGTTGTGACTCATCGAAAAAATATTTTTATAACCGTTTCAATGTGTTGGATTTGGTTTCCCTTACATTTTTTGGTTTTGCAACTGAACAAAGCACATATGTTTTACTGATGAACGATTCATGAATTAATGCAGAATGTACCATGGATTTCTGGTGCTCACCAAGAACCATGTTTTAATGTGATTACTTGATTACTCATGTTTACTTGATCAGAAATGACGGAACCATATGTAACTTTGAAGCACAGTATGGTATTATGTACTCCATTCATAAGGAGAGTCAGCTTTGATTGCTTATATACTGACACCAGCACATCTTCTTTTTATACTCGCTCATTTGTACATGTCTGTTTATGGATCATTTATCTTGCGGCATGTGTTTAGTATACTCAAAAAGGAAAACATATCTGTACTAACAACTTTTCATTATTATTCTAGTAAAAGCTTGTCATATTCACACAGAATTTTTTGCAAACTATTTTACATTTGCTTGTCTATAAAAAAGTACTACTGGTTGTATAATAACTAATGATTGCATTCATATTAGTAATAATTTCATTGTTTTCTTGCAAGGTCAAACTGCTGCTGAAGGTAATACTCCAACTCTCAGGACACTGTATGTACTGAATGCATCCATAGCTGAGGATCGTATGGAACCCATGCCATTTCACACACACCAAATAAGGCAGATCTTTCTGTCCTGGGGGAGTGGTTAGAGCTGTCCCTTCCGATTGCAAACAGCTGACACCCTGACATCCTGCTCCACCTACCCAAGAACATATACATACACAACCCCCCATGTTGTGAATGCACCCCACCCAGCCCTAGAGGCCAGTAAACCACATATCTAGGTCTGAAGAGGCTTAGACATGCCTCTGACCTAGTATCTGTGGTCATCAGCAGTTGGGTCTTTCTTTGATGATCCTGTTTTCCTGACAGAATTATGCTATGCACCATTAACACACAAGCACATCCAGTTGAAAGACGATGACAAATTTCTGCCAAGGGGGCCACAAACATACCATAGAGCATAACAAAACAGCACAAATAACATGTTTTATTGAAAGGTTAAGTTTTTAGCATCAGATATTAAGAAGTCTGAAGGTTCACAAGGCTCATAAAATCATAAAGGATGATGCCTTCGGATGGAGTGGCCTAAATTTGTCGCATATCAGGTTTTGGTCACCTTTCAAGTCCTGCCACACGCTGACCCGCAGGTGCTCACTACGCATGCGCCGTTAAAAACTCTTTAAATACCCCAAGTCATCTGCCACAACAAAACATTCCGCTGTCTGCCAATTCACGGCTGTACTCAAGTAGTTACTGACATAGAGGACGGTACAGAAACACGGAAAATATTTACTTTTAAGTACGCAACTTATGCTATTGGCTTCGATCGGGAACCTGCCTAAGTAAAAACGAATTTGACCCGGAGTCGTAAAGGCTGTTAAGGGTGAAGTCGGGGGAGAGAGACAGGAAAAAAAACAAAGATGGCTGTGTAGCCAAAGAGACGAGTCCCAACAGAACTGTCTCAAGCCTCGGCTTTAATCACCGACAGGTCCTGCGGGTCCCGTGGACAGTCAGCCGGTACCGGAGCAGGGACGGTAGATAAGCAGCCGAGCCGGGCCGTCGGTGCACATCGCCGTAATCTGCTGTCATTGCGAATAACGGCGTCGAGAGTACAACAACAGCTGAGAGACGCCTGAGTTGTTTTTGTTCTGCCTGGGCAAAGGGAGAGGACTGCTGTGTTTTGTCAACGTAGCTAGCCGCATAGTCTGCTAGCCTCACTGTAAGTCCACAAAACTAGTCAACACTAAATTTAGCAGCTTGTTGTAACTACATTTGCACATGGTATCGGTATTATACAGTCATTGGCTTGTTCAATTTCAAGTTCGCAAGTGGAGGTTAGCATTAATAAGTTAGCCTGCATTCCTTTCTGACAGCTTACTGCCGTAGCGTTAGCCTAGCTCGCTAGCTGTCAGCTGACCGTTAGCTTGACGGTTGTGAGCTAGCTCTAAGCTAACCTGCTTATATTTCGGGATTAGGCTGGTCGTGGCAGGTACATCTCAGAATTTTCTAGACAGTCATCGTCATGTCTTCGCTGGAAGAGAGGGACGTGGGCGTTGCGGCCGCCCCTGGCTCCTCCTCGGCTGGCCTGGGGGTCGGGGCTGTGGGGGCAGCGGTGGAGGCTGTCGCCGGGGTGGCTGCCATGCAGGAGGAGGTCGGGATACGGCGAGAAGGGCCCGAGCCTGACCCAGACGAGCCACCCAAGAAGAGGGTGAAAGTGCCCGAGGGAGAGTCAGGAAAGCTGGAGGAGAGACTGTACTCAGTGCTGTGCTGCACCGTGTGCCTAGACTTGCCCAAGGCGTCTGTATATCAGGTAAACGTGGTGTCAATCACAACCCCCCACCCCCCTCATGTCCCTAAACTTACCGTCAAATACCAGCAAAACCAACTGGACCGCATAGTAGAAGTTCCCCAAGGATCCAAGCCCCCCCCCCAGTCCCCACAGTCAACCTGTTGAATGTGTTGACCAGCGCCATTTATTTTTAGTTTAACCTGATTCAACACAGGCCCAAGTGTCTCTACTGCAAGCTGAGCCACGAGGCTCTGGAGAGACCAGACACACCCAGGCCAAGTGGTCAGCTGTGCTGGCTCAACTTCAGACACTAAACTGTGAATTATCCTCAAATAACCCCCAGCAAATGCCACATTCCCCACCCATATAACTCCGATCCAGCCTTTAAGTTTAGACAAATATTTGAAGAGCCCACCCCAACCTTCTGCTTCCAGGCCTTAAACCCTTCTCTTCAGTGTCAAGTCAATTAATCATTGCTCAATTTGCCTTAAACATTGACAAGCCCTTCTCCACCATGCATATTTGTTAACAGCACAGTATCAATACATTTCCATATACAGTATTTTCATAATTTCCCTTAATATATGCTCATATATAATACATATAATGACACAAAGCCTTTCAATCCATGTGCCCCAGTGTAGTTGTCATTGTACACCACTCAGTTTTAATGCCGTCGGATCTCTCGATGGGGATTTAGCCAAACCATAATGTCCTGCAAATCAAAATGAAACAATAACCCCAATTTCAGGAAAACTCTTAAAAGTAATTTGTCATGAATACTAATTTTAAATAAATATAAACCTATATTGGAGTGTAACTGACCTATGGAATAGTCCCAAAAATACCACAACCCCTACTTCAAAGTAGGCTGGCTTTTTGTCATAAAATTAGATGACAGCATATTTAAATGTCTGATTAAAACTTTCCATTTTTAGCATCCACAGTAATTACATTCCCCAGTTTCCTAATACACTTTGTTTGATTGTCCTACTGACCTTTTTTCCACCACAGTGTACCAATGGGCACCTGATGTGTGCAGGATGTTTTATCCACCTCCTGGCTGATTCTCGACTCAAGGAGGAACAGGCCACGTGTCCTAACTGCAGGTACACCAAGATCCACTGCAGAAACCAGAGCATGTACATAGAAATTAAAACTATAGCCACACAATGTGGCCAAATAATCATTATGACATCATGGGTCAAGACATTGTATTTATGTTTCATGTTATCATGTCATTTAATGCTGCTGTGAGAGGTGCATTTCCTTATTACACAATTGTTATACCTGTAAAATTTATTTTGATCGGTGTTTCCCAAACTCTTTTTTCTGAGGATGCATTGTGTTAAAAATGGCAATCACAGCTCATAATAGGTGATTAGTGTTCCTGATTGCGTTATTTTTACACCTTTATATTATCTTGAATCAATAATTCATTGATTTTGAAGAGAAATGTGTTTTAGTTAGTAATCGTAAATATTTTTGTTGTCATGTATGCAAATGAATAAGTTTTATTTCCATTACTCTGTTTAGAAGTCATAAATGAAACATTATTATTGATTTGGCCTAAAAAGCCACAGATCATTTGACTGGTCCTAAAATTGATAATGTGAATTGAGGTCTTCATATCATTGTAATTTTCCAGGAATAAAGCCTTCATAATTATTTGATAGTGCAGCAGTCTAAACAACAACACATGCATAACAAAACAAAGCAAAAAAAACATGTACACACCTGTATAACTCATGTTACTTGTCACCTTCAATATTATCAAAATTACTTTTGCTTAATTCTTTGATTGCAGGCAATTTTTTAAAATATTTTATCTCATATTAAAAGAGTAGCTATAGCTATAATATTAGTAGGAGTGTTAGAATAACCTCTTACAACTAATATGAACAAATTAGAGCTTATTATTTTGAGGACAGCTACTTGAAACATGGATGTACAATGCTGAGAAATTTGTGTAAAAACATACCATACATACATGCATACACACATACCACAGGTGTTCTTACATACCACTGCACTGAGATATGGTTTGTGGTTTTCTATACGTGTAGGTGTGAGATCAGCAAGAACCTATGCTGCAGGAACCTCGCAGTGGAGAAGGCTGTCAGTGAGCTGCCGACAGAATGTACCTTCTGCCTAAAACAATTCCCTCGCTCGAGCTTAGAGAGACACCAGAAAGAGGAGTGCCAAGACAGGTATACACCACACAAACACATTCCTGCACAGAAGAGACTCCAAAAAGATTTACTTTGAAAGGATAAAAAAGTCATACATGAGCTTCATCAGTTTCCACTTTAAAACCTCACTGCTGCTTTAAAGCACATCTAGTGGTTTCAGGCTCGCACATTTTGAAAAAAATGGCAATAAAACAGGAAATTCAAGCTGTGAACATCTTAACACATACACACACTGTATATGATTAACGTGTGTGTGCTCGCACTACAGTATCACATGCCATTGATTTGGAGAGGATGGAGGAGCATGTGACACGGGCTAAGATCACACAATGTGTGTTTAACGGTCAGACCAATGAAACTGACATGCACTGAATCCTAAGGGGTTGTTGCTATAGCAATAGGTGACCCTTCTTAGGACAGCTGTGCCTGTGCTAGTGTTGCCATGACAACAGTCATGGCAGTCACCAGGTGTTTTTTGCAGCTTGATAATTTACAGGACAAACATACTTTACAGTTGATATTAGATGAATTACGTCAGTGTGGTTTTAATTAGCTTCACTTCACTGCTGAGGCTGCTGAACACATCTCGCATTATTAAAATGTCACATGTGTGGCAAGAGGAGAAGGTAACAGGTATTTAATAACTGCACCTCTATCCAGGATGTAGCTGTTCTTGTCTTTTGTTCTAAGAGGTTAGATCTCTGCACTTACTCTTCATTTGTAAAGCATTAATTAGTCTTGGCCCACAACTTAGAATAATTAGCACCTTTTGATATTCTTTGTACCTTCCACTTACCTGAAGAAACTATATTTATCTGTGTGAAGGATCTAATTTAGATGAAGCTGTGTTTTTCCCTTGGTTGTGTGTGACGTATATTTGCCGTTATGTTGCCAGGGTGACACAGTGCAAGTACAAGAGGATTGGTTGCCCTTGGCAGGGTCCGTTTCATGAGTTGCCAGCACATGAGAATGAGTGCTCCCATCCCACCAAGACTGGTACAGAGCTCATGGGAATCCTGGGTGAGATGGACCAGAACCACCGTAGAGACATGCAACTTTACAACAGCATCTTTAGCCTGCTGTGCTATGAGAAAATTGGGTTTACAGGTATATGAGCTACCAGTTACTTTAGCATACCATACCATAATTTTCCTCCTCCTTCCATCCCTGTCTGTTTGATACATCTTTGATCTGTGTGTCTGTCCAGAGGTACAGTTCAGGCCGTACCGCACAGACGACTTCATCACTCGTCTGTACTATGAAACGCCACGCTTCACTGTTCTCAACCAGACGTGGGTGCTGAAGGCCCGCGTTAACGACTCTGAACGCAACCCCAACCTGTCCTGCAAGCGTACCCTCTCCTTCCAGCTCATCCTCAAAAGCAAGGTACATACGCTAGACAAGTGTGACTGTCCATGTTTATTTTAGGGGTACAGGGATGAGGCATCTCTCCACCAGGATATGGACTGAAATGAAAAGTTGGCAGTATGGAGCAACTTTCTGGTGCCATAAGAGCCTTATTTATGAACAGGCCATCAGTGAATATACTGTTGAAAAAACAAACCAAGATGGACAACAATACACCGCATATCACATTCTCTGAAGGGGATGCATCCAGTTTGGCTACATGAGGGAAAACAATGACACATGGTAGTAATGAGGACGGAAGTAGCAGACATGAGTATGGCTGCAAGAAAACCACAATTTTCTTGAATCCAAATGTTTGTTTTGTCTGATTAATAGTCAAAAATGAACCAAAATTGTCACAGGTAAGACACTGAAGTCCTTTAGAAACATGGCCATAACAAAGTTGGTCCAACCCAGTCTGGCTGTTCCATATTCCACCTGTGTGCCGCCTCCTAGAACCAGTGTGGTTTGTTGGATGAATACTGCTGAAATGTTTAATAAAGCGGTCATGATGTGCTCAAAACGGGGGGTGGATACAATACGAGAGACAATTTCTATTATTTTGATTTATTTGTGTCACTACATTATTTCAAACTTTAGTCACAGCAGGCGGACATGGATGAGCTGATCTGATATATCGCCATATTTTATTTATTTATTTATTTATTTCATGTGAGCCTAATAGATTAAATGTGGACACAGATGAACCAAAATGTGGGAAAGAATTAACATAAACAAGAAACAATTTGACAAAAGTTGGAAATGAATTAAATGTATTGGAGTAATGTCTCTTTATTTAGTTTTTCTGCCTTTGCTGATGTGTGTTGCCTGACTTTTTCCAAAATCTTGAATCTTTGGATCAGCACTGGCCTCAGACGCAGCGTCTTATTCCAGCTGTACCGCAGATGTTTTGGCTCATTCGATAATACATGTACATTACGTGTCCTCAGGTGAACTCTGCCCTAGAGTGTTCCTTCCTCCTGCTGAAGGGGCCGTATGACGACGTGCGGATCAAGCCGGTCATTCACCATCACTCCTTCAGCAACGACGCCAACGAGACCGACTACGTCCCTCTGCCCATCTCCGACTCTGTGGAGTGCAACAAACTGCTGGCCGCCAAAAACATCAACCTGCGCCTGTTCATCTTCCAAGTCCAAAAATAAAAGAGTGGGAGGAGGAGAGGAAGAGGAGCGATGGAAAGCAAAGAGGAGCATTTAAAAAAAAAAAAAATTAAAAAAAAAAGAGAGAGAGAAAGAGAGACACCACTGAACCACTTATACCTCTTAACACCTACACACATACATAAATACACACATACAGATACACACATTCACGCAGGGTACATTTTACACACGTTTCCACACAACACACACACACACCACTAATTACACTTACCTCCTTCTACAAGATAGTGAGACCCCTCGCTTGGGGAGCTGTGAGTTGCTATGGAGATGGGTGGGCATTGATATATGGATTGGAGAGGTGGGGTGAAACCTGCAAAAGGCACAGGTGGTAGTGGTGTAAGGGGTGTAAGGGCAAAGAAAAAAGGGGGGAGCGATGGGGGGAGGAGTTCTGAGATGGCTGGTGGTGCACCTGTGAAGGCTTTCTGAGGTCGCGTCGTCTGACCTTTCACCCCTGACACCCACCACAGCCAAAGGTAGCACACGCCGACCAAAGCGGGATTTTGCCGGGTGCATACGTCTGTCGTCTTTGTATGTGTGTGTGAGACAAAGACGGAGCTTGTCATGTTCAAATGTCCCAAAGACAATGTGAAATATAGAGAGGGTGACTCTATGGAGCTGTTTTTTGGACATGTGAATGTATGTCAAAGGGTGTGTGTCTGTCTTTTTTTTTTTTTTTTTCTTCCCCCCCCCCTTCATTTTCACTTTGTGCCGTTCGTGCAGTTTGTCAGCGGTTTTATTCTGTTGTTGCCAAAGCTGGTTCTTTCAGACTTTGCCGGAACAGAACTTGCTTCCCCACCTGCCCAACCCCCCCACCCTTATTTCCCTTTTTACCTCCAAGAGGAGAGACGGCCTGGCTGCATGCATATTTTAGTTCTTCGACTTTATTCCTTCAGCTGTGGTTATATTTAACCTTCAACACTAATACTATTTTTTTTTTTTATTTTTCTTAACCCTGAATATTTAAGTACCTGTGAACTTTTTTCTTTTTAGTTGGGTTTTTAGCGTGTGCGTGTGTGTGTGTGCGTGTGTGTGAACAGATCATTACTGTGAGATTGTGTAAACCCATCCCTGTTGTAAACATTACAATCCTTTTATAAGTACAGGGGATAAACCCAAACTGTGACCATGGAGTCTTTTTGGGGTGATCTGGACCTCGACAACCCTCTGAAGAAGACGTCACACCCACAGCTTTTTCTGGAAGATCAGACATTGACCTAACTCAGTGCGTGCGTGCGTGTGTGTGTGTGTGCGATGGGGATGGGGCGGTTTAACTTCCGACGGTGACATTAGTGTTAGACTTACTTGAACAAGAACGAGAAGTTGTTACTTAAGTAGATCCTACTGTAAAGCAGATAGATCTCTCTCCTCCTGACCTCTACTTCCTGTATTTCTGTGTTTTAATGCTTCGTCTCTATGCCAGTGGACTCACTCATCTCACTATGGCTGTACATGTGCCTTTTATTAAAGATCATGGAACCTGCACATCTCTCTCTCTCTGTGCACATTTGAATAGAGAAGGGACAAAAATAGAGCTGGCTTTAGACTGCCTTAGCCTGTATAAATTATGCATTTAGTTCTCTGCAGTTATGAAATCTAAATTTAATTTGAAGCCCTTGTGTGTATGATGGATATGTTTCAGCGAGTCTGATGGGGAGAATAAATCAGTATAAAATGAATCACCCCCAGACTGAACACTTGCATAAAACTGCAATAGTGTTAAAAGACATGTACCAGAATACTTAGGTGTCTTATGTATGATTTTTAAGAGTTATGTTTAGATTAGACATTTGGACAGACATGGTGTAAATCTTATCAGTGATGGCTCATATTCAGTATCATTACTTGCTGTACAACTTGGATGGTAGATGTAGCCAGAAGCAGCTCCACAGAAATGTCAAAAAACAGTGAAATAAGTCTTCAGTGGATGAACATGATTCCCATCTTGAGACACACAAGGGTTACAAATTAGATGATCATATTGCCTCAATATCTACATTTTGAACAGCTCTTCTTCTGTTACAATGGTATTTTTCTTCATTTTATTCAGATTAAGAACAATCAGCGTGGGTGTGGGACCAAATGTCAATCACAGCAAGTAAAATACCCTTTAATGTGTATGTAATGGTATGTAATAACACACTAGTCACCAGCCAACAGACACACAACACTAACCATACACACGCTTAAGCACACAAACATACAACTGACTGAACGCCTCTTCATTCCATAAGAGAAAAGCTCCTCTTCCAGATTAATTAGCAAAATAAATGTTACTTAAATAAACTGCAGCCACCCATATGTTAGTAAAATCTTAAAAGTTAACCAATATTGTGACATTTAAGACAAATGAACTGAGCTGGGAAGAGATATTTTGGGTAATTTTCTTGAGCATCTGGAATTGTATTGATATTTGTATTTTAATTATCACACAACAGTACGTACATGATGCAAACAGGAAAAATAAATGTAAAAAAAAAAAAATTACAGTAGGTGTTACAGAACAAGTCTGTACATGTAAGGTGCACTGTCATTAATTAACCGACAGGGGGTGCTACAGCCTCTGAAAATTCCCTGTGGCCTCATAGAAAGTTAAAACTTACGAAACAAAAAGCTGAAATTATCTCAGTTTAATCATTTGCAGCACAGAACATCTACCCACAGATACAAAACCCACTGTGTAAGAATGATAATAAAAACCCTTAAATAAACCTTATAATCATTAAGGCAAAAATTAAAGCCCATTAATGAACAGTGTTACATTAACTACCTTAAATCTCTTTTGCTACAGTATTGTTTGCAAAAACAGTTGTGCATCCTCATACTCCCTTTCCCCCTCATGCATACATCCATAATGATCATCATGAAAGAAAGATTAGACACAACAAGAAGATTGTATAGAAATGTGACCTTGTCAATCCAGCCACAGATTTTATTCTATTCACACAGTGCATTTCCTTAAAACACAATATATAATTTAATATCAATATAAAACTCCATTTGTATATATAAATTATGCATTCAATACAGCAGCTCTTATAATATACTATTAAGCTTTGGTACAGAGGGTGTGTGTTGTGTTCAAGTGTGTGTGTGTGTGTGTATATATATATATATATGTGTGTGTGTGTGTGTATGCGTGTGTGGTCACATGCTCAGAATGTGTGAACAGTATCATCAGGAGGGTGAGGGAAGTGAGCAAGTGTGAAAAAAGGTGTTTGTGTAAAGAAGTGTGTGTTCACACAGGAACGGTGTTTGTGCGTCGTCAGTACTGTGCGCTCCAGGCCGGGGCACTGAGGTTGGTGCAGCTGGGAGGATGGCAGCTGCCGTGGTGGGAGGGTGGAGGCACAACGCAGCAGTAACTCGCCTCCCCACCAACCCCAGCCAGAACTTTACTTTGGGGATAGGACACAGATACTCCTCCCTGCAGGGACAGAAAAAGAAGCAAAGTTGGAAAAGTTTTTCTTTTTTTTTTTGCTATCAGAAGCACTTTCTCAACTGCTAAATGCTTCTTCTGAGTCTTCAGTCAGTTGTTTGGGGCGGAGCTGAATGGCACCTTTGGGTGCTCAGTTGTTTACCTGAACCATGCTACACTGATGAGAGGTCATTGGTGAGTAGGTCCCCAGCACAGCCTGTGTTTGGGTGTGGGAAGACTGCTGCACCCCCACAGCAGGGGTGTAACCTGCTGTAAACACAAGAAAAAATTAACAACATATTTAATCAGTGCAGTGTGTTTTGTGTGAGGCACAAGGTGATGTTCATACAGCAATAACAAAGAGAAAGTAATTATCTGTGCAAAAACACATTATGTAATAAGCTGCCTGAACAAAACAGAAACTTTTACTTCATAATGTAATAACACACACACACTTACTAATCTATCCACAGCTTTAGCACAACATGTAATACATTTGTTTGATTTTATGATACATTATATATTGCATAAGTAGATTTTTTTAATAATGAAAATGTTATCTGTACACATGCTACATTTTGAAAAATGAAAGTAATTCAGTTTTGCTTAAAAGTTCATTGTGTTATATTTAGTGACATCTAGTGGTAAAACTGTGCTGTACAACCAACTGAACACAACCTCATCCTCCCCTACAGTGGCCACAAAAGTCCAGTGTTACAGTCAGTGTTTGTTTTGTCTGTTTTTTAATCTGTGTGAGCTTTAACTCTGGACCACACACAGATGACAGTAATGAACCTGGCTGGGTGCCACCTGCCGTAAAATGGAAAAAGGAATGAAGAATCTGTCCTGAGCTACAGTAGAAACATGGCAGTGCAGCATGGTTGAGTCAACGAATGCAATACTTCACTGTTACACACAAATGAAAACAGAATTTTGAATAATAGACTTAATTTCTGTGGTTAGATCCATGCAGAAAACCCTAAATCCACTAGACCTATGTACACTGAACTCGACTTACAGCTGACATATGATCTTGATGCCACACACGAGCAACAACATCAGCTTTTTATCTCACAAATTCAGAAAAAGCCGGTCTGAAAAAGTTCATTCATCTTTCTATTTCAGGCAGAGGTGACTCCTTCCCAAAAACACATCCATCTAAAAGCTTCAATTTATTCCAAACGCAGCTGCTGAAGGTTGTTTATGATTACATAATACCGATGTCATTACATAATGGTGTAATGATTTTATTAGTTTTCATCAGATGATTACATAGTGCAGAGTTTTTGCATAAATTATTGTTTATTTAATACATAATAGTGGAAACAACAGACATCCAAGTGCATAGATAGTTATTAATTAATTTTAGGGCCATTAAAGATGATTTGAAGGGATTATTTAGAACCAAATTAGAAACATATATTTAATCAGGCTTTTTTTTCTCCTCTTGGAATTCACAACTACAATCAATAGCCAGGTTTACATGGAGCCAAACATTCCAATTATGATCGGTTTGGGGGCTCATTCGGAAAGAAAATAGCCCATATAAACACCTCATTCCGAATGAAAAGTGCCAATCAGAATGACAGGGGTGGAATATTCCTTTACCCAAACTGAATGAGGTATCATGTACACAGTCAAACAAGAAGTTGTCAGGGTGCGTTCTTTCAGTGCATGCGCTAACATGATGTAAACACAAAACGAGAGCTTGGTGAAGGAAGTGCACATCATTCTAAAGTTCTGCTTCCAGTCAATGTTGGAAAACTCCTGGAGAACAACCCGCTGCCACCAATCTTTGCTGCGGACTTTCATCCACAGCTTTCAGGAGCTCGTAGGTGGCATGGGCAGTACAGAAGAACATCGCAAAACACTCAGATTATTAATCTGACATTTTCTACGCCTTCTCTTTATCATTTTTCGAAGAAGCGTATGTGTTTCCTGTTGCTGCTTTAATAAAAGTGTTGTAACTGTTGCAAGAACTGTAATGATTCTACTGTCGCTAAACATCTTTGATGACGTAGTAGGGTTTAATAATTACATTCTGCACATGTCACATCGGCCCATTCTGATTAAATATAGCGGTGCGTGTACACACCAGATCGGAATGTTATGTTCCATGTAAACAGCCTAAAAATTTTCATTTGGAAAGATTCCAATCAGAAAGACAAAAAACTCTACAAGTAAACATGGTTCGTAAGAGTGACAATCCTATTACTCATCCAAGAAAAGTAAGAAACAACAGTGTTGATACTGGTGTTGTCTCTGACATTTAGACTGTACTAGACTTTGTTTCATTGAAGTGGATTATAGGTGATATCCTATTTAACTGAATTGCATTATGTAGTTAAGCACTGACCACTTTGTATTATATTTATTACTTTTAGTTGCCTACTGATGTCGGGTGAAATGGACTTCATCATATTTCAGTTAATGTGTGTTTTCAACTAAATAAATGCAAGTGTTCATTGATTACATGCACAGCTTCAAACACATTCAGCAGCTTGAATTTAATTCTTTTTAGATTCTGGGTCTGTTTTTTGTCACTCCGGTGAATAGAAGCAGCAGGAAAAGAGACCGGTTCACTGTGAGACCTTGAGACTATATCTCTGACAGTGTAACGGCCCCCTCCTCTACTGCCACAGTCTGAGCACGGACACACACACACACACACACACACACACACACACACACACACACACACACACACACACACACACACACACA
>JAQQZY010000003.1:6688786-6703931 GCA_030068375.1 Ostorhinchus rueppellii | reverse complement strand
ATATGAGAGCGTTTTTTATCTTTTGAGTTATTATATTGGAGCTATTTGAGTTTGAGTTTTCAGATGAGTTAGTTAGAAGCCCAGTATTAGCTGCTGGTCACTGTCTGCCCAACTTCAGCCCTACACTGATCATTTTTTGTTAAATCACCTATTGATGTTCAGGTTCTCTTTCATCAGTATCTTAAACATATTTCCATGTATGTGTCAATATTACTGTAAATAACTAAAACCTCAATGACTTTGTGATTTAACTCTGTGTGTGTTCAGGTCAATTTAACCAGTTTTAACAAACATTTACTTTTACATTTTTTTGTTTTGTTTTACCTTCATCTGGCGTCATCTGACCTACTAAATACAATAATAATATATTGTCACCATTTTTTCTTTTTCAGCATGCCTATAAAATAAATGTGCAAAATAAATCTTAAAATGATGTGTTGTACTAATCAAGTGTATTGACAAAGAAAATTAATTGTGCCTCTGTTGCTTAAAACTACTTGTACCATTTTGTGTTACAAGATGCATAAAATATTAAAAGAAGAATTTACTTATTGTAGTTATAGTAGAATGCTTAATTACTTAGCTGATAAAGAATTTAATTTAATGATAATTACTGGGGTTTTTTTTGCAGGACTAATGGATTCCAACACCAGCCAAACACTAAATGCTTTCCATACAACACAATAGGAGAGTTTGAATGAGTGAATTACAATACTATTACCATTTTATCTTTATCTTAAATATTTTTCCCTCATGTGTTAATGTACTACATCCTTATCTTATATGGTCATGTTACGTATTTTTACTTCTCATTTTTAAAGCCATTGAGTCTGCTGTACTACATAAATAAACTTAACTTTACAGAAAATGTTAAATGCTGGTGAGAATCCAGAGCGCTGACAAAATAAATAAAAAAATGAAAACTAGGTCTTTTTTCTGTTCAGCTGCACTCTGAAAAGCTCTGCCAGGCTGACCGGATTAAGATGATAAATGACTACGCATCTGTGCAGACAGGTCTACCTGAAGAGCTGCCTTTTCCTCTGGGTCTCAGCATATGGATTGTACTCCTCCACAGCCCTGCACACAGCACACACACACACACACACACACACACACACACACACACACACACACACACACAGGCATATATTAATGTCCTCATCTAAATATAATAAGCTGAAAAAGCACATGAAGAGCATACACTGCAGGCAAGGTTACCTGGTTTCTGCATGGGCGCTCTCCTGGGTGCAGAGCGGCTGGAAAAGTACAGCACAGAAGTTTGTGAGTCTCCTCTGTCTCTCACAGTGTCACAGCTACCTGTCTGTTCGCTTTCATTTACCTGTCTCACCTCCTGGTTGAAGATTCGGTCTCGCACTCTTTGGTACTCCTCCTCTCGTTCCTCCATCGACTTGCTTTGCTTCTCTCGCAAAGGGTGGAGTCGCATCTGTGCCTTCGAAAAGTACGACAGGTCAACGCACTGATAGGACGCGATCAATGTTAATTATAGAAGAAACGCCACAGAGACAGAGGAAGAAGAGGAAAGACAGACCTGGTCATCTGAACTGTTGTCTCTCTTCAAAATCGACTTCCATCGGTGGATGTCTTCCCTCTTGTCCTTATGCACCTCATCCAAAAAACGCTGCTCTGGTCTTTAAAACAACCAAGTAACAGCCACGGTTACTTTACAGAAGACAAAACAATAAACAAAAATGTACATATCCAACACATTATGCATTCTTACATGCGTGTGCTGCTGGTCCTGTTGATGATGACAGACTTGCCCGTCTGATCTACGTTGTGCTCCATGCCAAAGTAGGCCGCCACTCGGTGTACCAGCATACGGTGGTAGGACGACATGTGGGGGAACTTCTTAAAAGAACTGAGACAAGAACAGGTAAAAATGAGAAATAGGTGATCTATTCACTGATATGGAAGCTATTTAATTTAGAAATTTAGCCATCAAACACCTGCAACAAAGCAAGATGTTTAACAGTTCTAGAATGAGACTGTATATACTGTGAAAAAAGAAACAAAAACAAAACTACTACTAAAGTCACATATAACTGAAATTTAGAAAACAGACCAATACTGGAAAATGAAAACGTATCAGCAGACCATCACCACTGGTGTATCAATCAGATACTAATGAGTAGACAAAGATACAGGAAGTAAAGAGACGGAAGGATAAATGAGGTGAATGGACAGTGAAAAAAGGAGGTAAGAAGGACAAAAGGTAGGTGAAAAAAGAGATGAACATAACAAAGAGACAAAGGATGAAAGATACACTTAAGATAGGAGAATGTGGTAGACTGAGATTGGTGAAGGTTTTTTTGCTTGTTTTTGATTTTTTTTTTTTTTTTTACCATCTTAACACCTGATGACCTATCACATAAATGTAACACGTTTGATACATAGAGTAGGGCTACCAGTCGGCAAAAATACCACAAAAAAATAATTCTGTTAATTCTTTTTATCATGATATATTGATAGAAAAAAAAACTTGCTTTGTATGCAATCAGAATTTATTATCATAGCATTTCCTTTAATGCAATCTGAGCCACAGAATTAACATTTGCCAATACTGGCAAAAAATATTCTGCCAAAAATTTCTACAAGTGAACTATAAAATAAAACAGCCCTAATGAATGTTAGATTAAATAAGGCGCATGAGTAAACTTGTTTGCGCAGAAAATCTAAATTAGCATGAGTCATATTTAATTTGAAATAGATAGCTCCCACTGTGACGTATTTTCTGTCATATAATCTCTTACACACACACACACACACACACACACACACACACACACACACACACACACACACACACACACACACCTATTGCTGATGATGAAGTCGATCATGTCCTGCTCCAGTTTAAGCAGCATCATGCGGTCTCTGGGGTTGCTGTTGAGGGTATCGACAATGAACTGGTGCAGGTCTATGCCTGTGGAGTCAGTGTACTCCATGCTGGACTCTAAAAAGAGCAACAGAGGGAGCCAAAATGCATTACAAGGTAATAAAAAAAATACAAAAAAAGTGCTGCAATATTAAACACCCCTGGAGGCCTACATCTAAATAGTGGCATTGCCTCACCACATTTTATTACATTTTATTTGCTTTTTCCCCTTGTGTCTCTTTTATGAGATATCAATCACACACACACCTTTGGACATTGAGTTTTTCTTTGGCTCTGTGCTCTTCTCCTGGTCGTCCACCTTACACAAACTCCCCTCATTTTCATGGCAGCTAGATGATGAGATGCTTGTGTCTAGAGATGCCTGAGAGGGAAGAAAAAGTAGAGTAATTTAAATGCTGTGGTGACGACGATAATGAAGCGAAAGAGGAGTGGGTGTATTTGTGTATCACCTCATGGATTTCTTCGGGGGGAGACTCCTCGCAGACTGCCGTACTCCGAACCAACTTTCCTTTGGCCTAGAAGTCACACAAGCAATATTACAAATTCATAGAGCATCTGCAATCGATAATTCACTAAAAATGAATAATGTGAGGCAGAATTACTTTAGCTTACCTTAACTTTTTTCTTTGGTTGCACCTGGTTACAGTGTTTCTGTGGTGGAGGATACCATTTATTATAAAGTGAGCATAAGTGCAGCAGAGGTTGAGAAGGGTTGCATAATTCTAATGTGGTGCTGTATTAATTAATCACTTACCTGCAGCTCCGGCTTCTTGCAGTCACTGTGACACTCCTCTTCCTCCTTCTGGTTACTGAGGGGTATACATGGCGAAGGGGAGGAGCCACTGTTAACGTTGCATGATGTCATTATGATGACGCCGACACTTTCTACAGCGACTTCAGTCATTCTTCACAAACAAAACACAACATGGACATTAAGCCTCGTCTGACTTTTCTGTCATTTTCCTGCATGTGTGCGGGCGTTCATACTGGATGCCACTCGTACCTATCTGGAGTTGTTTACTCGAGAGCCTTGCAGGTGAATGATGAGGTCATATATCCCATGTTCCCACAGGGCAGCCAGAAACACAATTATCCTCTCCGCTCGCCTCCTCTACTGTTCCTCTCTCTGCCAGCCCTTTACCGGTCAATGGAAAACAGCCCGAAGTGATTGAAAAACAGTGGAGAAAAAAAGTGTTAGTGGTCATTGTACAACAAAAACACCTCTCTGCCGTCTCACACACACATACACACATATCAAACCGTTGCCAGACCATAAAAGCATAGCTGCTGGAAATGACATCAAGTAGGTGAGCTGTGTGAAAGTGTGTGTGGTACAACTCTGTCTAGGCTTCCCAAAAGCTTCCTGGCTTGACAGTTAATTGGTGCCTAGTGTGTATTACTGTAAGTCTGCGTGTGTGTCTTCAACGGTAACTTACAGGCCGCCACTCATGAGATATTTGCTTGTGTATTTACATGCGTGTAGCTTGTGTGAATATGTGTGATGTGCATCCGTGTGCGAGCATGTCAAAGAGCTTTTCTTAGAAACAGCAGCTGTGGGGAGTATCATCCGATCCGCAAGTGCTGATATTCCCAGAATGCCAAGCAGAGTCTCTGATCTCAATGGTGAGAATATTGCAGAGAACAGAGACAGGCGCACTCATACACACACACATGAAAGGAAATGGCATTCCAGCGTCTTTTCCAAAGGGCCAACTGCGCTCAGCGGGGACACATTGGGCTGTAACACAGAGCTCTAGGGGACACTTATTCCTGTAACACCTGGGAGAGAATAACGAGCGCAGAGGATGCTTAGTCCCATAACATGGTTATTTAACACCCGACTGGAGATAATAGCAGTTTGAAGCAAAAACAAGATCGCTGTCAGTGCATGTGTAGTGCATGTGCTTATACCTCACATACAATACATGACAGAAACAGTTTCAAAAATGATCTTAGGGTGGCAGAGGCAGAAATCTTGCTGTATGTTGACTGTCAGATATTAGAGTGCGACTATAAAAATGAAAACAGGCCTTTATATGATGTATTTGAAGGAATTACATATAAGACTGATGTACTGTCACGAATACCAAGGTTTTTTCTATTATTGCTGTACTGATTTTTCTCCAACTCATGCTAAAAACAAATGTGTTCAAATGAACGCCTTCCAAAGAAATTAATCGTACAATATGACAGCTTCTTCAGCTAATTACAGGGGGGGGGGTCACTGCTCTCAACAGCATGTGTAAAAACCAAGTGATTCTCTCTATTAGAGCTGAACCTACAAGTTTAGTTATCTTTTCATCAGCGGATGGAAAAATTAATCAGTAACTACTGTCGCTGATGATTTATGACCTGTTTTTGTCTGGTTCCAGTCTTGTGTGATTATAAACCTTTTTCTGAATGTTACATGCAATTTAAAGACATCACCTTGAGCCTTTGGAAATTACATTTTCTAATCAAGAGAATTAATGAGTACTCAAGGAAATAAGCAGCACATTAATCCATAATGAAAACACTGTAGCACCTAACTCCGCTATCAGAGTTGACATTTTAGTGTTTGGCAGAAACTGCGGGCGATCAGTGCCTCTGTTTTTAGTTGGAGGTCTGCGGCAGCCTTGGGGAAAAACTAGTATACATACACACTGTGGAACATAATGAAACCAGAGTTTCCCCACAAGTGCTGATGGCATTTGCAACCCTGCTGAATTGGGCTTTAACCAGCTTCAAGTGTGCTGCACTGTAGCTGACCCTGACCTAAGACCTCCAACTCCTTGCCTTCCAGAGTAAACAGTTACATTCAAGAAAAAACCCATAAAATAAGAGAATAGACTGATGTTACTGCACTGCATTAAAACTGTGAATCCTCACCAATAACGAAGAACAGCAAAATGACAAAAGAAGACAGAGAGAGAGAGAAGAATGAGGGGGAACAGATGCACTACAGAGAAAACAAGATGAATGGGAGGCAAGGGAAGCAGGGGATGAAGAAAGATGAGGAAAGAATCTGCAGGGACTTTAGAGGTGAAGAGGGGTGAAGCAAGGCGACAGAGAAAGAGAGAAGTGAAGAATTAGTGATAGAGAGGCTTGCAGCACAGTCAGTCTCCGGGCTTTTCAGCCGACGGCCGTTGAAGAGGGGATTTGAGTAGAGCTACCAGTTTTTGAGCTGAGCGCTGCAGAAGCGGCCGGCCGCCCGGGGAGAAGGTGTGACACGATCATTAGCGCGTGACGGATGGTGGCGGGAGGCAGGGAGCGCCAGTACCCGCTACATCATCATCCATCTGCTGCTCTCCCTGAAGCCTCCAGCCTCGGAGACACTTACTCACCAGGATACCTTTCTTCTCCAGCCAAAAGCTGCCTGGCTCATCTACAGTGACACACAGGCAGGCCAGTGGGAATATGTCCAACAGCTACTTTAGATGACCATTGTCAGCTAAACCTAGTTATATTAAGTCCTTAAGCCAAATACAATTCGGTGCAGAGAAGAATCTGGCTTTGAATACCAGAGCTGCTATTACCAGTGTCTCTTGTATCATTACTGCCCGAGACATCACTGCACCTTGTATGCACAGCTTTATTTCCTTGCCTTCTCCACTTGCAGACACTCATTTATACATTCTGCCATCTCTAAGGACAGTCTGCTGCTCCTCCATCCCTCGAAAAACCCACAAAAATGAGAAAACATTGCTGCCTACAGCCTCAGACGCGGCTGTTTGTGTTTTGTCTCTGAGGCTGCAGCTGATTTAAAAAGTAGATTTCTTTTTTTTTTGTCCCTCTGCTTGGAGCTCATTAGGAAATGATTCAGCGAAAGACTTAAACCTAGAGAGCAGGTCTCTGTGGCTTAAAATGATTATTGAGAGTCTTAAGGCAGCCGTCGGTGCTTTGTTTATCCATAATCTGTGCAGGCTGTGCCCCTAAGCCTGTAATTGGGCTGCTTTCCCCTTCTCTCTAGAAGTATATAGAGGTATTTTCCCCTTGCTGACATTTTTTGCTTATAATATGGTTGCAACTAGTGCCAGCACCATTTCCTTTCTATGCAGGTTGTAGTCTATAAAGTGAGGGTTTGTTGGTTTGTTTGGGGTTTTTTTTTTGTTTGTTTCTCCTTCCTGCTGCATGCCTAGGTTAAATTAAACAGTGCATGAATTATTCCTCTCTTCCCTTTAAGATAAGCAAAGAACAAAAACTAGGCTACACATATAGGTTACATTGTCCTTTGAGTCATAAGCACCTGGGCAGCCACAGCAGCCCCGAAAAATCTACCAAAGTCACTTGTGGTTGCGACAGCTGTGCAGCTCTGCAGCTAAACTCAAGTGGGACCCAAAAACACTGCAGCTTAAGAGCACAGGTTGAATTAAAACAGCAATTAACATCAAATTAAGCTTTTGACCTGGTCTTAGCTCTAATAGTTTTGGAGACAGTCTTAATTCATGGATATGGACATGCTGACTGTCACATCGTTCCTAAGTGTGTGTGGATGATGAGGTAAGTGGGTAAAACAAACAGGTGTCATCTCCAAGCACAACTTCATGGCATCCTGTTGACCCACATTACGGCACCGACCGGTAACGACGTTCGGCTTGGGCGTGTGCGATCTACTTTTTGGGATGGAGCTGAAGTCAGATCCATGCTGTATGAGTATGTCTTTCTATGTGTGTGTGTGTCGCATTACTGTGACCCAGCCAGGCTAAGCTGACACACCGGGGCTATTTTTACACCGGGGTAGGGACTGAACGATGGACCTCCTGCTCCGGGACTTCACCGTGCTGTCAGCCGCATGTGGAGAGCGGGGGGACGGATACACACCCCGGGAACAAATGTTGACTCCAAATTAAACACAGAGGAGATTTTTTTTGGAAGCGGAGACAACTTAAAGCTAATTTAACTCACACGAATCCACTTGGACACACGCGCACGATCACAATAAATATAGAAACTTAGCTTAGTTCGTTGACAGAAAAGCCTTAAAATATGGTGACACAACTCAAAGGTTGTCGTTTAACGGTGTCGCTAACGCTACAGAGCCGGAGGTAAAAAAAAAAAAAAAAAAAAGCGGCTGATAGCGGCGCCCTGGGGTCCAGTCACATCCTAATTTATTCATTCTCACAGCGGAGATAAAGCTAAATGGCCAGGTGCGGCTAAAGCTAGTATGTCCGTTTTATCTCATTTTCTCATGATTGAAAGTGTTTCTTATCTAAAGTCCTTGTAAGAGAGGAAAAAAGAAAACAAAAAAGATAAGCGACAGCCTAACCGCATCACCAACAACAATAAATTTTTAAAAAGGCAAAGAGAGAGAGAGGAGTGGATGTCAGCAGGAGTAACCGTTTGGCAGCAAAGCAACGGGAAACACAACTGTCAGTGAGACCCCCGCGAGAGGGTCCGTTATCTTACCGGAACGCAATGTCGGTCTTCCCTCCTCCGCGGGCTTCTGTCGGTGTAGCCTCCGGATCGACGGGGCTGCTGTACACGGCTGACTGAGGTCCGTTGCTCCTCCTCCTTCTTTTGCCTGTCTGTTTCGGAGCAGGAGGAGCAGGGGGAGGAGGAGGAGGAGGAGGAAGAAGAAGAGGAGGAGGAGGACCGACAGCTCTGAACCCTGAGCCACGCGCCCACACACACGCGCAGGAATGTACGAGAGCCAGCCCTCGACCGGCCCACTCATCCCTATCTCCGTCCCTGTCTCCGGTTTGGAGCGGGCTGTCTGTCCTCACCGTCCGTCCGTCCGTCCGTCCGTCTGCCCCCCCCCCCTGCCCCTCCACCGCCTGACGCTTCACAGGGGTCGGCTCAGTTTCTCACTACTACCCAACATCACGGAAACCGCATTTAAACCGAAAATAACGGAGTGACAAGAGGTGAGCGGTGCGGGTAGCATATTAGCTAGCTATCAGGGAGGTGACCAGATGTCACAGCATGTTTCCTCTTAAGTCCCACATACTGACACTATTTCTCCTATTTTCATTTAGAAATACGTACCGTTCGCCTGATAGTAATTCCTTAACTCATACTCTATATGGGCAAAAGTATTGGGACACGGATAGAACACTTGCACAGTTGAACAGAGCAGTTTTAATGAATGAATGAATGATTACTAGTTAATATTGATGTTTATGTCTCAAATCAGAATGGATAGGACATCTTACAGCTGTAGCCATGATGTGTCCCAATATTTGTGTCTATATTGTTCAGAAACATCAATATTTCCTGAAAGTTTCATGAGAGATTTTTCTTCCTAAGTGAGATGTGAGGAAGCTAGATGGTTAGTTGTGGTAGAAAACTATTATTTACAGTCAGAGCACAGGTAGAACATTTAAAATCATAGTCATAGAATTAAAAATTATAATAATACTACATTTTTAAAAATTACTGTTGAGAGAAATTAAGTAAAAACCATGCCTGAGGCCTTTTGGAAGCAAAGATAACAATTTAAACCCAACTGACCAATGCAATGCAATACTATTTATCACAATATAAAAGTATAACATGACATTTGTTGTTATTGTTTGGCATCCCAGACCCCTGTTAAAAAAGAAACACCTGAATCCAATGTGTCCCAATACTTTTGTCCACATAGTGTATAAAAAGGCAAATTATGTGACGAGGCTAAGGATATGTTCAAGCAGATTAACATCCAAATGCACCACAGTGAGATTTGACAAAATTTATAAGAGAAGGTTCCTACTGACATGTTACACTAACAGATTATGAACTTATGCTTAAATGTAATTTTATACTTATTCTTACAGCATTTGCCAACATTTTGATTCATTCCCAAACTATAATATAATATTGTTCATTCAGTTCTTATTTTGCTTATTTTAAACCAATGCGCCGACTCTTTTTATTTTCAGCTGGAGCAGGAAAAAATGCCATGCTGTGTGAGGCAGATCTAAGGATGTGAGGTGTAGCCCACATGTTTTTGATCCATGATATATCATTGATGCCATTTTATAGTTTTTATGCATGATCAGAATGACAGATTTAGTTTAGTTTGTTGGAATCTGGTAATTTTATAACCATAAACTGGTGTATTGTAGAAAACATAAGACAGTGACATCCAAGTTGTGTTATTTTGCTTTGATGGAACAGAAAAGTAATGAGAGGCTGTTTTTGTTTCTTGAGGGTCTGGAGACAGTTACATTTATACATCTATTTGCACTTGCTGTAAGTGGTGGAAGTAGTTCATTACAAGCAAAAGCCCTGCCTTTGCTGTGTTAAAGCACAGTACAAACCAAGGTCACTATATCAAAGTCAAAAGTACACATGAGGTTATAGATAATGTGTCATCTCTTATAGCATTAAGGTACTTTATGTACATATTATATAACCAGGCCTACGTAACTGGAAAACCAATTTTCACACAAGAATGAGAACACTCTGAATTGACCATGAGATTTTAAAGTAAAGTAAACCAATGTGAGGATACTGATCACATCTTAATGTAGTTCATTTTTAAAATTAAAATTTCCAACATATTATGCACAAACATGTAAAACACATCAAGCCTGATAGTAGTGGGATGTACCAGTAAACAGTACTTTTACTCAGTTACTGTACTCAAGCACAAAATCAAAAAGCGGCTGTTGCATACATCTACCCAGCTATTCTACATCTCACAGAGTCGAATGTGTTTTTGATGCCACTACATGTATCTGACAGCTTTATTTGCTTTTCAGATTACAGCTTTTCATCCCCTTCCCATCCATTGAAAAATCACTCGTCTCCATATGTGCTGACTACTTAAAAATCCTTTCGGATTAGCAGGAAAATGCATGATTCCAAAGCTGAAAAAAGATGTGTTTGAGAAATACACGGCTCTCACAGGACAGTGAAACTACCAGCATATGAGGATTTTATAGAATATAATACATTACTGTAGCTTAAACTACCAACAGTAACTCATACTTCATATGAGCTAAACCTTACACATCTAGAGAAGTAAATGAGCCCAAAAACATCACATTTAACAGCCAAATACGGACAGACCTTTTGCAAATAGCACTAATATTATTTACTTATATTTTGAGTCAAGAATTTACTAATCCAGACTTGATATTGTTCCTTTATGCTTAAAATGTATATTTTGGTTTCACACATTTATATATGTACTGTCTTACTGTCAGTTTTTAATATTGCTTGCTTCCATCTGGTTACACTTTAAACTAAATCAGTATCACTCCTAATTAGCCTCATGTATTATATACAATTAGAAACATTAAATGTGTTGCTATCTACGGCAATGTGTGAATTTGGCAGCAACAAAAGCATGTTCGAGTGTGGGTTGTGGTGATGTAATACAGTGCCCCGTTTCTAAGTTTAACCAGTACTTAAAACTCCTCATGTGACAACAAGTAAGACTGAATGCAGAAAAAATGAACAGATATGAGCTTCAATTTGGATATGGAGGACAAGAGAAGATTTTTCCCCCCCTTTTCCATTAATTCTAGGCATATTCTCATTCTGTTCAAAGTCATTCAGAAACTCCATTATTCAAAGACAATATTACACAAGATATAAGCCAAGATCTCCCCAATATATGAGTAGCCTGTAAAAAAAGAAAAGATAATTCATAGCTTCCTGCCTGGTCACAAAATAGAAAATTACAGTTCTAAATCTTTTTTTTTTTTTTTTTTTTATTAATGTATAGATAATATTTATACTGAACTAGACCTTAGTTGATCATTTTGGAAATCTCAGAACTGGCTTTACAGTTACAGTACGAGCACACAATACATTCATCTTTCAGTATCTGATAAACAAAGTTCCAGTAGAAGAACCTACATCATACAGTACCAGAGACACACAAACCAATAAATGTGGCAACACGTCATTACACAAACTATTGGTAGAAATAGAGATTGGTGGTAATAATGGCTGATCTTAGGCTTGAAACAGAAAATAATGACCTGGAGGGAAAATTCTAGATAACAATGTGTAATACTACATATATTTAGACAGAGCCGGCCCAAGCCTCCATTGGGCCCTAAGCAAAATTGGATTTTGGGGCCCGCTATTTCTTTCTTTTTTTTTTTTTTTTTTGTTTTATTTGCATTTTTCTCCTCTTCCTCTTTCTTTTTTCAGCCCCAGAAGGATACGTCCTTTTTTGTGACATTGTTTTGATTGGAAGTACTCGTGAATTGGATGCGTAGTGCACACGACACGGCAGGAAGCACACGTTATGGTGCAGCAGAGTTTTCACATTTAAACAGAGGCAGTAAGAATCCCTAGACCTACATTTGTACGATAGTATAAGTTTGATCATAAATCCTCACTCATGCATGCAAAAACTAAATTTATATTCTTAATTGCTCTTTGGGGGCCCCTAGTGGCCGTGGGGCCCTAAGCAGGCACTTCGTTCACTTGTGCCTTGGGCCGTCTCTGTACTTAGATATTTTTTTTTTTTTTTTTTACATTATATGTTCAGTGATTTATTTATCCATCTACACTAATGCATAAAACATTTGCTGTGTTTACACCTCGCATCCAACCTGCTCCCCAAAACTGAGACTTGACATGCTGCTGACCCTGTTATAGTTTGATGACACAAACACCCATATTTACTGCCTGCTGATTCGTTCTCTGTCACACAATCACGTCTGACATCAGCCTTGACTACCCCCAGCTATACATTCAACACAGTGAGTGAATTACAGACAATTCTGTCCTAGTCGTCTTTGGTACCAGCTGTTGTGCGGTTAAATTCAATGTTTTACACACAATACAACCGACTACACTGAGAGCAGGAGTGCAGGTATCCAGTGTTCTCTGTGTTATCGGCCTGCCTGATCATGTGGCGTGTGTTTCAAGCATGTTAGAATGTTCTTAGCTAACTTTGCTACAGTGATCAGTGTAACAGATCCAGTGTGAGATATTAATGTGGATACGACCTCAGGTATTTATTACTAAGATGTTCTGTTCAACAGTTTCTTATACAAGTGAAAAACAAGATCATTGCAGACATGCATAATATACACTGTTGCCCACGAAACTGGAATAAAATATTTTTACTTCTTTTGAAATAATTGTAACAATGTGATTTATTCTTGATAAATAGCATATAACTGGAGCTCAGCATGTAATTATTACACCTGTTCAAAAGATCATTGCTGATGTATGTAAGTAGGAATTAAAAAAAGAGGTATGTGTCTGAAAACAAAATTATTCCTGCTTTATGAGAAACTGTATATTTTCAATGTCTAAATTTTGAGGATGAGACAGAGAAAATGCCACTCAATGAATAATAAAGTAATTTTTTTTTTTCCATTTCCAAACTATTTACCTCTGTAGAGTAAACTGTGTGTAAGGTAAGAATGTACAACAGTTAATAGTGACATTTATAAACTACAAGGAACAGAATCATGGTTATAACCACCACAACTACAGAGATGACTGTGACAGACATCAGGATGTGCGTCACCTGAGCAGCAGCCACATGTCAGACAGTCCTATGCAAAACCATACTTGCTACATGTAGTGACGTGGCATCGACCTACAGACACAACACAAATCCTAAAATCTGACCTCCAGCAGACGGGAAGCACTGTATACTGTGCACAGTAAAAAGAATTTATCAAACTGTACAAGTCTAAACAGCAGTAAAGTGGCCTCTGTCAGAAGCACATGCACACATGGACACCTGCTGTCTGGTTGCTACTGGCAGTATGGCTGGCATGTGCACACAGAGGACACAGACTCGGTGACGCTTGTTTCCCATTGCGCGTGCACAGAAATACCGCATGTGTGGTGGCTTGTTATATAAACACACCTCATTAGAAAGTGCACAGCTGAGTGTGTTTGTGTTTCTATGTGTGTGTGTCATACTGTTACATCAGTTCCAGTCTTGCTGAGGTGGAGGCATATCTGGTTTTAAATACCTTACTGGAAGGGGGATTAGTGATCTCATGAAGACAGTCGAAGAAAAACCTTTTTTGGAGCACTAATATACGTCTATAAACACATGAAGATCACATCAAATCACACTCTCTATGCAATACTGTACTCCAATTTACAGCAGTTACTTCACTTATTCTGCAAGGTAGAATGGATATTTTTCCATAAGATACTTTTGGCTCATTTTGGAGGCCTTTACTTGAACTAACAGCAGGAGACCACTGTTTTTAAATAATACCACTTAACAATAAGAGTACCCTTGATAAATAATTGATCATTTAGCTGTAAACACTTTATAAATCATTAATAAGATATTAAACCACATTCAAAAACAAGGACAATTGTGACCTATTTGTTGTCAAATAGCCGGTCCACATAACATTTACTGTTCAGGTCAGATGTCATTAGTTACTTGCCAGCTGATTATTAATATTTATTAATAAATTACCACCACTTGACCACTATCAGTACATCTTTATTTATATGATTTGGTGTATTGAATGGGAAAACTATGCAAAACATGTTAGCAGTTAGGATGCTAATGATTAGCGTCTTAGAAACAGCACACCATCTACATAGACATTTATGACCCCACACTAGCATGTTGACCTGTGGGGAACCACGGGTTCTAGATCCTGGACTTCATCATTATCAATACGGTGAATGGGATGTGCATGGGTGGGGTGTTTTTAAAATCCACCTTCACAGATATTTGTTGTGTATTCACACATGCTGTACCGTATTTGTCCAGCAGTCACCGTCAAAGTGTTCACATGATTCTGGCCATAGCAAAGTGATTGTAAGGCTATTATATTCCAAAATTACTAATGTCTCCCAAAATATTGGTCCCATCAACTTGCAGTTTTTGCTCGGCTCTTCCTTGACCAGAAACACATGAGTATGATGAACTGCAGCGGTCAGCTCTTTCCAGATTGTGTGTGATGCCGGAGACACACACACACACACACACACACACACACACACAACGAGTCCACTTCCCTTTTATAATACAGACTGTAGTTTGTATTGGTAATGATTTTCAATTAACCTTATTTCAGGGGCCAAGAGTGTTTTAGGAAATATAGGTATAATTTGAGTCATGTAATTTGATTACAGTGCTGCATTGTGCTAACTTGTACAAGCAGTGCCCTCCGACTCTAAGCTAAACATGGAGACCTCTACTCTAGAATAGTGACTGTGGTGACAGAAGTGTTGGTGAAAACAGTCACAGATTTCATGGTTATTTCTTGCAGCTTTATACTGACATGCACTGGATTATTAATAATAATAATAATAATAATAATAATAATAATAATAATAATAATAATAATAATAATAATAATAATAATA
>JAQQZY010000003.1:6668009-6678312 GCA_030068375.1 Ostorhinchus rueppellii | reverse complement strand
CTCTCTATCAGGATTCTTATCAGTTGTTTAAAGGACTCTTGGATGTAAATTACAGCGGCTAGGGCAAGTTGAACCTCTGTCACAGACTCCACATGTTGTTTACTTGTTTTTCTGGTCCTGTCACATGCTTGTCATGTCATTTTTACGTGATGAGAAACGCAGTTTTGCACTTTTCATCCTTTACACGGTGACGCGAGAGTGGAGCATTTTCAAGATTTCCAGTCTGAAGGGTGGTTTCACTTTTTTGCATTTTCAACCCCTCCAAACACTGTTCCCATCCAAACAATATGGACATCTGATAAAATATTTTGCGTTTTTCAGCCCATAGTGTCATCGTGTAAAGTAAGTGCCCCTCATCTCACCCTCCTGTACGGTCACCAAAAACACCATGTCATTCATTAGACAGTGTTTGTTTTATCCATTGATTATACTTAATGGAACATTAACTAACTGTGGTCCACCTTCAGACATATTAGATGACAATGTAGCTGAAAATTTGAGTTAACTTGCAATAAAACAAAACCTGTACCAAACACTAGTAGACCTGTATTCCCACACAGAGCTAAGTTTTAACTAAGAATGTGAATATTAGAGCGGGCTAAGCAAATCTGCATTATAAAATCTAAAGAGTATGAGGTTCAGTGGTAGGTTTAGGGTTTTGTGACACATTGATAAACACACAATGAAAACGTAAAAGCCAGTATAGGCATCGGAAACAATATTCCAGCAATTAAGACCTCAGAATTCATATTTAAGACTAATGGTAACACTTTACTTGACGGGTTTGTTCATAACAGCTGTGAACTCCACATGAAGCATTCATGACTGTTTCATGAGACATGACTCAACATTCATATCAACCCTTTCATGAATGTGGAAGACAAAATGATGAAAACTTGTCAAAGTAAAAGTCCAACAATTGCAAAGCAGCTTTGCAATTTTTATTCCAGCCCACGTTACATCTGACTCAACGGGCAAGTCCAGAGCCAGAAAGACAGAACATGGTCAAGCAAATTATTTTTTGTTTCTTAAAAATGTATTTGTTTTATAATGTAACCTTTCCTAATTTCTCATCTTTTGTTACTAGGAAATGTCCAACCATTCCAAGTTACAAATTATGCATCCTACAAAGGTGACATGATCAGGTAACAGGTTTAAAACAAAAAAAGATAGCATCTTTTTTGTTTTGTTTTAAACCTGTTACCTGATCATGTCACATCTTAGTCAATGGTGAAGTCCAGTGTCCAAGAGAATGTTAACGTTTTACTTTTTTTTGTTTGTTTTTTTGTTTATTTTATGATAGTCACCTTTGAAGGATGCATAATTTGTAACTTGGACATTCCCTAGTAGCAAAAGATGAGACATTAGCAAAGGTTACATTACAAAACCAATACACTTAACAAAAAATAATTTGCTTGACCATGTTCTGTCTTTCTGGCACTGGACTAGCCCGTTGAGTCAGATGTGACGTGGGTTGGAATAAAAATTGCAATGTTGCTTTGCGATTGTGAGACTTATTTTGATAAGTTTTCGTCCACATTTATGAAAGGGTTGGTATGAATGTTGAGTCATGTCTCATGAAACAGTCATGAATGCTTCATGTGCAGTTCATGACAGCTGTTATTAATGTGTTATGAATGAACCCGTCAAGTAAAGTGTTACCAGACTAATCAATAACTTCTTATGCTTGATTTTTTTTTTTTTTTAATTTAAGACACTTTGAGTCTTTTATTGTCGGTTTTGAACCACTGTAGAGGCGCTGATGCAATATTATGTTCTATTTCTGCCATTGTGCAAACTAGACCTTCAATGTATGCAATTTATAGAATTTACTGTAATTTTAAGTGGAGACGAACAGAACCAAAACAGGGACTAAATAAAGGTGAACTGCAGATGAGGCCTTCTGGTACCAAGTATATTAACCAGACACAAAAGGAAAGTTTTAGACTATACAGGTTTAAACAGGTGCACAGGTATAGGGCATTTCTTTAAACCCTTTTTTGTTTTTTCCCCCTGTTGCGCTTTAAAAAAATCTCCACCTACATTTAAAATGCGAAAGACACAAAGTGCTCAACAAGATAAAACCACAGCAGAGGAAAACAGGGGAATCATATTTATAGACTGAGAGCAAAGTGAGGTATTCATCAACATGAAAATGGAAATCTGGGAGTTTTGCCAATCCATCAATAGACATTTCAGGTCTTTTTCAGTCGTTTACTAATGAGATGTCCAAAGAGTTTCCTCACTGCAAGAAAACTAACCATCACAAATAAACTCAATCGAACTCACTGTTCGATTATCGTGACAATAAACGTCTGTATTTAATTTTGGCTATGCGACTGATTTTCATTCTTTTTCGGTTTGAATATCGGGTTTATTTATAGCGGGTCGGTTCAGGTGCGGAATTTTATTTTATTTCTGTCGGAAAACGGGTCGGATGCAGGTTTAAATATGACGGGTACGCGCGGTTGCAGTTTGTTAAAATCAGAACTGTGCAGGACTCTGACACACCATACCAAAAAGAACAAAAAGAAATGTCTTTATTCTGGAAGGAGTTTTCCCACAGGTCCTACATCACTGAATTAATGTAAAGTAGCTGCAGCTGATGTCTGTATTGAATCTAATATTAACCCTGTGGCGCCTATGGTCACGCCGGCAGGATCAGATCATGTGGCATCTTTAAAGCACCGTAACAAAAAAACTGTCACATGGAACACTGCTGGCAACTCTACTTGAAAGTGCAGATTTGAAACTCTCTCCCAGTTTTTATTTGGCACTGATAGACCACAGAAAACTGGAGATATGATTGTTTTAATTTGATAGTCGAAATTCTGTTTATCTGAACATAAATCTGCACTTACACTGGTGGGATGGTACGGCAGGCGTTGCATTTCTGTCCATATATATTCACCATTTTACAAACTGGCAAAAGTGGTCAAATCAGCTGATGCTAATCTACATGATGGTGTAATAGACATTATATAGACGTTATAGGTTATAGTGAAATAATAATTATCTCTTCATATAGATGAAGTTGTGCTGAGAAAAAAAAAAAGATACCAAGCATGGGCATGTTAAACATTTTTTTTGTGATATATAGAGACAAAATCAAAAGTATTAAATGGCCAAAATAGGCTCAGGACTTAAAGGGTTAAGCAAGTGATGGAGGAAGGAAATGAGAAATTGCAACCCGAACGCTTCTGTCTTTAAGGCTAAAGGCGTTCATTTTGTCTTCTATTACTGTAATCATATCTTATTTTTTTCTTCTGTTCAGACAAGGTATACTTTAAAGATGTTTCCTGCTTGACAGTTTCGACTGACTCCAGTCTTCCTCAGAAGCATCATCCGACATGTTGTTGACATGTCATTTAACAGCTGGTCGGCTTGATGGACCAATCAGAGCCCGTCTGAGGAAGACTGGAGTCACAGTCGAAACTGTCAAGCAGGTAACATCTTAAAACTATACCTTGTCTGAACAGAAGAAAAAAAATAAAAGATGCTTCTGTCTTTAGTAACAATAGAAAGTATGGAACCGGTTTTGAAATATACTTTTTCTAGAATGTTTCTCAGAGTTCTTTGGGTCCAGCTGTGTTTGTTGTGTGGTGATGATGGCCTCACCCTGGGTAGCCCTGGTAGGTAGGGTACGGTGGTCCCTGTGCCTGTGCGGGCGGGGCCATAGGTGGTGGGTTACTAGTAGGAGGGACAGCAGGCGGTATGTTTGTGGGAGTGGTGGCGGTAGCAGCCTGTGGGGTGACGTTGGGTGGTGGGGGTCTGGCTGGCGGCGTGGGCTTCGCCTGGGGCTGCTGTGGGGGTGGCTGAGGCTAATATTAGAAGACAGAGAGGTGAGCATTAAACCATTACCAGCTAGATTTCCACAACACAATACTTATGCACATTTGTCCTTTTTTTGAAGAATCACATCTGAGAAGGTTGAAGGAAATGGAAAACTCTGAAAAACTTTCATTCCAAAGCAAATGTTTCTTTGAGGGGGCTTTTCCCCCAAAAGACTTCATGCACTGAAATGGAAACATCTTTTCGGAACAAGTACTGATGTAGCGAACGTTCAACTTACATGACTGATGAAATCCTGATTTTGAAGGAGGAGGAAAAGCAGAGGAAGAAGACAAAGATGAAGCACAAGAAGATAACGAAGAAGACAAAGACCATTTACATGAAGTAGAAGTAGAGGATGAAGAGGAATCTTAGAACAGGAAGAAGAAAAAGTACAAGCTTCTCATCTCCTCTCAAATATTCACATACTGTAATAACATAACCGCTATCAGCCTTTGGTTTGTATAGAACAGGGGTCTCAAACATGTGGCCCGGGGGCCAAATGCAGCCCACCAAAGGTTCCAATCTGGGCCCCAGGATGAATTTGCAAAGTGCAAAAATTCTACACTCAGGTTGTGGAACTCATTTTAGTTCAGGTTCCACATACAGACCAATATGATCTACAGTAAAATAATAATAATAATAATAATAATAATAGCATAATAACCTACAAAAATAATGACTCCATATTTTCTTCAGTTTGATGTGAAAAAAATATTATATTCTGCCAATAATTAATGATAAATTTAAAAAATGGCTTTGTTTTAGTGCAAAAAATAACATTAAATTATGAAAATATTGACATTTACAAACAATCCTGTAACAATAAAATGTGAATAACTTGAACAAATATGAATAACCTGAAATGTCTAAAGAAAATTAAGCACAATCTTAACCATTTTCTGCCTGTTACGAAGCGTTTCGTGTCTTTGTAGAGCCCATCCATATTGTACAAGTAGAAATGATAAGTTGAGGCATAATATTGTTTAAACTGCACTTATTTTTATTTAAGTAATTTCAGATTTTTCAAGTTATTCACATCAGTTTTGTTTGGATAGTTTAGAAAAGTAAGTATTTTCATAATTTAATGTTTTTTGTTTTTTTTTTTTTAAAAACAATAAAACAAAGACAAAAAATTTCAGTTATTTATAGATTATTGTGCTGTTATTTTACTGGTCTGGCCCACTGGAGATCAAATGGGGCTGAAGGTGGGCCCTGTAAAAAAAAAAAAGAAAAAAAAAAAAGTTTGAGACCCCTGGTGTAGAAGGTAACAGTTTACTTCTACTTCTTCTACCTTCTGAAGACACCATGCAGACTAGTTAATTCACTCCATTTCAAAGGGTTCTCCAGATTTTCTTAACATTATTATGGAAGCTGCTGATATGTTGAGGTGAGAGGATGCTTACGAAGACAGTCCTGGGTGCAGGGGTGGGGCCGGCGGCGGGGGCAGCAGGGGTGCTCTGATATGCAGGGACGCTAAAGGAAGGAGCGCTGGGCTCTCGTGCAATGCTCTGCTGCAGCTCTCTGAAGAAAGAATTCAAGCGTCACACACACACACACGTATTGTACTGCAGCATTCCTATCAAAATTAAATGCGCCGCCCATTTGTGAAACCTTCTGCATGTTCTTACTCAGGGGAGAGGTGGTGAGCAGTGTCACCTTATCTAGGAACATTATATAGTGCAAAGGGGACACAAATCTACAGGAAAAAAAAGAGCTGAGTGGCCGACAGTTATAATCCACTTTCTATGACACGAAACAGTCACGTATAGAAAAAAAAAAAAAAAAAAGGATTTAAACACGACAAGTACATACTTAAGCAGTTCATCACGCTCTGTCTTGCGAGCAAAAACGATGTCGCTGCATTTGTTCTGGAACTTAAGCAGGATTTCTGTCAAGTCGTTGTAGAACTGAAAAAGAGAAACAAAAGGGGGGAGGGGGGGACACAAAAATAAACTACCTGGCTTGCAAACCACCTTGACGCATAAAAAAAAAAAAAACATTCAAGTAGAAAGTTTGTGAGGAGATGCACATGGCTGCAGTACATTCATCCCTGCTGAGGCTGTGTGTGTGTGTGTGTGTGTGTGTGTGTGTGTGTGTGTGTGTGTGTGTGTGTGTGTGTGTGTGTGTGTGTGTGTTGTTGTGCTGACTGAGTACCTTGGTGCCTTCGCGAAGGTTGCTGCTGATCTCAACGTAGCTGTCGTGAGCTGAAGCCAGCTTCTTCAGGACCTCTTCCCTCTGGTTGGCCTCTGTGTTGGACTGCTTCAAACCGCTGAACTCCTGGTGGGACGTCTGGAAGGAGATCACAGGCCGAAAAAGTTAACCTTGTACAGGAACCTAGATTTGTGTCCAAGATCCTACACACATACTGAGTAACCTCTGCACTGCTGAGCAATGGTACCAAAAAACAAACAAACAAACAAAAAAAACCAAAAACACTTCATTCTAGATTTTTTTGCTCAGTTGAAGCACAACAATCTACCAATGGAACAAGTGAAAATTATCTTGGTAAGATTTTGAAGATCTATTGTCTAAAACTAACTTCTTATATCTCATACATCTCACAACTCTTACTCTTTAGGTGATTATGTCTTATTTTAACCCTTTCATGCATGAATTATGATAACCTTAAGAGTGTTTTTAGTACTCTTTATGCACGAAAAACATAATGATTTTTTAAAGAACCTACTTTTTATGGAGTTACAAAAATGTCCACTCAGCTGGACACCATGTGTTTAAATTTTGAAGCAAAGCATTTGTTGTCATACTGTGTGAAAACCATGAAACAAAAACATTTTTAATGCTGCTGATCTGATGTTCTCTCACATTTAACACACTATAATATTGCTCACTCAGATAATATGCAAAGAAGAAAGAAAAAAACTCTCTTAAAAAAAAAATAAAAACATAAAACTAAACTAGCGCAGACCTCCGCCAAGATAGTGTTTGTATTTTTTTTTAAAGGTAGTGTTAGTACTTTTTTTAAGGTAGTGTTAGTACTTTCCTCCACGAGATGGCGGTGAATGACCTCATGCAGCGCTGTGCCACCATGCCCTATCTCACAATGATAAAGAATCCTTTAAAAAGTTCCTGGATCCAGATGGTGATTCAAAACAGCTCCAAAATTTAATCATCTCTTTCTTGACCAAATCCGTCCATAACTTTTAGAGTTCTGTTGCTAACAAACAAAGTTGGATTGTAACAAACAAAGGCACAGTAAAACATAACCTCCTTGGCGGAGGTAATTACACTCTAACAACAATTAGCAATTGATTTACACTCAAATATATTACTGCAGATCAGGTTGATCAAGAACAGGTATGAAAGTCAGTGTATGAGATGATGCACAAGTGTCCACTGTGTTGGCTGATTTGCAAGTAAAACAAAACCCATGAATATATAAGAGAACAGCTGTAGAATAACTGTCCACTGGAGTGACCACTACGCATGAAAGGGTTAAGTGTGATCAGATATTTTGACTAGAATTGAGAAAAATACACTTGGTAAGATTCAGATTTTTGCAGTGAAGCTCTGTCCTGAGATGTACTTGAACAATCCACACACTTTGAGAACACTTCATCAGATGCAGGAAAACCAAGGCAGCACAGAGCCTCAAATTACAGCAAGAAAATAGTTTGAGTTTCATTTAGTTGCACTCTGAAAACAACATAATCAATATGCAAAATGGGTTTACATGAACATCATCCAAGCCGGCGCTGGCTCATAAACATACAAAGAGACAACACTTGCCAAGGAAACATGAGTGACAGCATAAGTAATCTTCACTGGAGAATATCAGCAGTTAGCTGCGTTAGCCAACATAAGCAGAGCATGACCTGCCGTTTACTAGTGCCATATATTTCAGTAAAACAGCAACAGCAATGAAAAACCAACTGTAACACAGTGACATGCAATCAACTGCTGTCGAAACCAAATGCAACGGTAGATAAATAACCTCACACACAAACCAAACCTGCACATACCGTACTCAGTTCCAGGTTCTGTGTGAGAGTGAATGAAAGTCTATTTTAAATGATGCTATGACACGTTAGGTTAGGTTTTACTTTTCTGTACAGGTGCTTCTATGAAACTGGTCCCTAAAAACAGGACATGGGGGCTAAAAACTCAACCCAGATGAAGACTAATGTTATGAAGCAAATTTGGAAGCACTTTGGGTCGATTTTAAAATTAAATACTTACTGAGATAAATGTTTTCTATATTATTTTACATTATATTTAATACAAAAATCTGCATGTTACACGGTCAAAAGGACACAAAAATTACATGCTACTGCTTTTAAAAAAAACATCTCTTTATTCCCTCACAGATACATTTTGTGAATTGAACCAATTATGCAAGGCTGTTAAGAGGGTTTCATAAAATTGACTGCTGTTGCAAAAATCATTCATCATTTATTTGTGTTTAAGTGGGCAGGTTCTGTATGAAACGCAAGTGGACACAATGGGTTACATACAGAACATGGAATGAGACTACAGATTCATAAAAAACCTGCATGTCTAGGTTAGAAAAGCCACTAGGATCATCACATTAAACACAGTGTCTTTATTTATAGCGTTATATAAGACCATTAACAGCCATGTTTTCCAGATCAAATGCACTGACACCTACGTAGCTTTTCCTGTCCCAGTTTTGGTCCTCTTTTTTGGCCTCAATATTTTATTAAAAATTAAATAATTTTGGGATAGCTCAGAGCAAGAGTATCTTTTTTTTTTTGCTTTTATCTGAGGTCATCATGAGGTACATCCTGGGGGGAAAAATGTCAGGGTTCTCCCCAGACAATGGAACAACGGCGCTGGGCCAGGTTACTGCTAGCTCAGGTCCGCTATACTCATTTTCAAATTTTTTCTATTTTCTCCCACTAATTTGGCTAAAATTTACAGAGATTCCGTCAGGTTTGCAGGGACGTGCTCCATTCTCCAGCGCCATGTTGTTTTTCCTTTGAAATCTCACAGAGTTGCGTCTATCGTGAGGTTTTAGCATGAGACGTTCCTCCGGCACCCCCTGTCCAGTACATGAAGTGTGCTATACAAATAAACTTGCCTTGCCTTCAAAAACCTTGTAGAAAAAGATCATAGCTTTGACATGGTTTAACCCTCCTGTTGTCCTCATATTCTGTATACACCTCATGTCCTCCAGGTCAAAATGACCCATCTTCATTAAATCTCCAATATAAGCAGCTTAATTGAATTTGAAACAACAAATCTTATTTTGCTTGAAGAAACCACAAATCCACAAAGGGCCAATATTGTTCATTTGGGTCAGATCAAAGGCAGTGCAGTCTGAAGACCACCTGTCTGTGCCGTTTACATCTGATACGGATTGATCTGAGACAGAACTAAAACATTCTCACATGTAACTAACTCTGTAACTGATTTCAACTCAGTTTGATTGTCGGGTCATTTTGACCCAAAGACAATCTTTGCATCTTTTATTGTACAGCTTACATGGAAATGCGAATAAAGGCAATTCACTTTTTCTCGCTGGGATAGGCTCCATGCTACCTCCGTGACCCTAGTAGGATAAAGCGGGTATAGAAAAGGAATGAATGAATTCACTTTTTCTAATTTTGGGGTCTATCTAGGAAAAGTCATCAAATTTCAAGTTGAAAAATATCGTTTAGGGGAATTTGTATTTGTTTTTAACACAGTGGCGGGTCATTTTGACCCTAGGACAACAGGAGGGTTAAACTGCATGGCCCTGGAATTAAAGGCTGGCATCAATGCTTGCAGAAAAATGTATTAACCTACATGGAGCGCATGTTGAAAAATAATCATAATTAAAGCAGTTTTTTTCCAGCTGTACTTCTTATATGAGATTTATGAAGCCCCCAAAGCATAACATTATTGAAGCATCACATTCAATCAGTCTGATTAGCAGTAGACAGTGTAAAAACATCACTTGAAGTGATAGTGATACAAATGGATGTCTCAAGATTGTATTATTGATTAATTTATTATTCTTAATTGGCTCATTCAAATAAAAACTGACTTGAATCCCAGCCCTACACGAAATGATAGATTTTCTTTACTTTGTTCCTCAGAAGAGCAATTCTGCAACACGACCAATATAGGAAACTGTCAAAATAATAACACTGTTTTTATTTGTTTTCCATTATTTACGATTCCCCACCAGTGATAAAGTCATAATGAAAAATAAAATCCTTTAAGTCCCACAGCTTTGACTTGGTTGTTAATTTTAAATATTTAGTCACACTGGTCTACAAGTAAAATGCTTCCAGAATAAAAGTACTTCAACTTTACCAAATTTGGGTCAGAAATAAAGAAAAATTCAGTCCAAAGTCCTAGTTGGTTGTCGTTTCTCAGATACAGTCTTAAGCCAAAATGTGAAATTCTGACAATTAATGAGAGAATGGGTTTGGTTTAAAAGGAAAGTTTGTCTCAGAGTCACCAGATCTACCTCTAAACAGTGTCTCCACATTACAATACATTC
>JAQQZY010000003.1:6644604-6657698 GCA_030068375.1 Ostorhinchus rueppellii | reverse complement strand
CAAACCCATTCTCTCATTAATTGTCAGAATTTCACATTTTGGCCTCAGACTGTATCTGAGAAACTACAACCAACTAGAACTTTGGACTGAATTTTTCTTTATTAATGACTCAAATTTGGTAAAGTTGAACAACTTTTATTCTGGAAGCATTTTACTTGTAGACCAGTGTGACTAAATATTTAAAATTAACAACCAAGTTAAAGCTGTGGGACTTAAATGGTTTTATTCTTCATTTATGACTTTATCACTGGTGGGGAATCGTAAAAAATGGAAAACAAATAAAAAAAAAGAAATATGACATAATTCACTATTCAATATATGAACATATGGTTCATATTGTGCAGCCCTAGTCGTTTTGTTTGTTATGCAGGAAACTACACCATGAAGATTAGCACTTTTACCGACAATTCAACCAACATTTATCCAAGTATGACAGTGAATTGTGACTGATGATGATCATATGTAGCAAAGAAAATAAGTCCTTTAATTTGACAGTGTAAGCTAGCGTCTATCAGAGTTTAAGCGGTTATAAACTCTGTATCTGCAGGTGTCGATAAGCCCACTAGCTAATATTAAAGTAGTGATATTTTGTTTGTTTTTTTTCCCTTTCTTTTTTAAAATGGAATTGTGGATTTTAAACATTTCCCGGTGGTCTATATAAACTCTAAATGCTCTGCTTGGGTCTGAATTCTTCATTAATTCAACTCCACAGGTCCATCTTCAACCCTATTTATGAGTAATGACACCAGAAATGTGGTTTTAAATGCACATGAGCCACTGCACACCCCGCCCCCTCCAAGACATTAGCTGTACTGCTCCGTCCAGATCAACCAACAGCTGAACATTTTAGGTAATCGGCTTGAAGTTTGAATATATTTTCAGTATGGACTACAACCGCTGCAGCTGAAACAATTATATCATACTTGGAGAAGTGTTTGTCAGAAGTCTGGACCTTATAAGTGCAAATGTCATGATGCAACGAGTTAAAGATGTAACAAATTAAGCAGGAATTAAAACAGGTTGTAGAAATCCACTGGATTTTTGCAAAAATGAATATAAGGATAGCTTTGCAGCACCGGAAGGGTTCAAATTCAAACTTTATGAGCTATTACGGTCCAAATATACAAATAAACAAACCACAGACTAATAAAAGTGGGTTTAGATAAATATGAGCCCTTTAAGCTTCTAAACCAGAATTACTGAGTTTGAGGAAAATGAGGATATATTCTCCCTCTCTCTCTTTTTCTTTTCCTTTACCCTCTCTCTTTAACCCCATGTGGTCAAGGCAGACGGCCATCCTCCAGAAGTCAGGGTCTCCCCCAGGTTTCTGCTGTTAAAAGCAAGTTTTTCCTTCCACTGTCACTAGTCACATGCGTTTGCTCCTGGAGGATTCTGTTGGCTTGAGAGTCTGGTTTTGACCGGCTCCATTTGTAAAGTATCAGAAAACGACTTTTGTTATGATTTGGTGCTATATACATAAAACTTGACTGATATTCAGTTTCAGACTTACGGATTAATTTCTTTAACTTTGATGCTCAGTCATTATTTAGGTGTCAATTACTTGATTTGTCATGCAGTTCAACATTTATTGAGATTCAATTTCAGATATTTCACAGTTTGTTTTTTATCTTTTAGGCCTGATGTCAGCCCTTTCCTTGTCCAAACTATCATTACTATATTTGCCTTGAAAAGTCTACTATGTAAACTTCAGGATCATGTACCTGCAGACGAGCGATCTCCTCTCCGAAGCGCTTCTTCTGTTTGGCCAGGACGCTCTGGTGAAGCTCGGCGTTGGCCTGCATGATGCAGTGCTTGGCTGCCAGCACCGGCAGCACTTCCTGAAAATAAAAATACTGACCAGGGAGAGGCAACCACAGAGCAACACGCAGACACGCAAACAGATATGTACAGGCGCACGCACAATGGCAAAGCAAACCACAAAATGGCAGACACATACATCAGCGAGGTCGAACCACGAACAACACCAAAGAAGCCAATCACAAACGGGCACGAGCAGTCGGAGGTGTGCAAACACAACGCAAGCGCACACACGTATACACAACCAATGCCAACACCACCACGAGGGATGCAGAAAGAAAGGAAGACAACGAGAGAGAAAACAGAACAGGCCATGAGTGTTTCACCTTAAAGCAAAAGCTGCTACCACCTCAGACGTCCCACAACCATTTGTTTGGTTTGTTTGTGAGAGTTCAGTCATTCACAGGGAACGCAGATGCTTCTTACCAGATACGGATCAGTTTCCCTGAACTCATCATTGTTAGTTGACAAAACACAGGCTTGTTTTGTGAGTCGGTGCAGCCCATTAGCAGATGTAAATAATCAGTAACACTAATATACAGTAAATGATTATGAAAAATACTTGTTGAGTTGTACAACAGTGATTCATAGTCATACATACATGCACCCCATGGGGAACTTCTGAAGGAGGTTTGATAAATTTATATACACCACATGCTTTTTTCATATGAGAAAAACAACCAAATAGGATTATAAACAGATGTCATGCTGAATCTCAGTAAAAATACTGAGTGAACTCTTGACATAATCAGCCGAAACCCTTTTAACACCAATGCTGCAGAGGTTACGGAAAAAGCTTATTGGCAAGCAGAGACATTGAAATAGATGTCTAAATCCAATGTACAAATGTTTCATAGAACAAGCTAAAAGCAATAATTAAATGTTAAAAATGTTTAACAACTATAAGATAATATAGAATAAACAAGAAAATATCTATATATCAAACAGCTGAAACATAAGAAATGGTTTTAGTTGATTTTTAGGACAAGTCTTAGAACAATGGCCAGTTTTTACTACATACTTAAAAAAAAAAAAAAAAAAAAAAAAAAATCGGATAATGCAGTGTCTGCAACATTAAGCTGCAGAAATAAATAGAAATAAATAATAATTAAAAAAAACAAACAAAAAAACCAAACAGGCCTTCAATATGACCATCTGATATTCTGTTTGCATTGTGTATTTCAGAATGAGAGGTTCTTGACAATATTTTGTTGCTGTCATTAACTAAAAACAGAATATTGTCTCAGTTTGACTCATGACAAAACTCTGATGGCCTCATGAGACACATTTGAGACAGCTGGGCCTTTCACTACTTTGCTATAGTTGGAACCATATGATTATTTCTGAAGTGCTATGCTGCAATATGAAAAGAACATATGTTTTGTTTTTTTTTATACCTGGCACCCTAAAAAGCTCAGTTAAGACAGAATCTCGATCCTGTCATATCACTTATTATTCACAAACCGTGTTCTCTTGTCGATGTGAGTTTACCTTTTGTATCAAGTAGTAAAAATAGCATGACATGTCAGAGCTAATTTGCCTTTATTTAAATTGCATATCTTGCACATGCACAGACTGTAGTGAAGATACTGAAATGGCATACTGTGTCGTCCTACCTTTACACAATTATTTATTGTAAATAACACAGTTTTTAGTCCATAAGATCAGAATTCAGTGGGTCAATAAAAACTGGAGTTTGTCTGATTTGGAGGTACACAAAAGTTTGGGAACCACTGTTGTACAACACACCTAGTGATGTATAAACATTAATTTGACAAACCTTTATATATCTAGTTTAAATGTGAACATACAAACAGCTGGTGCAAGTCATTTAGTTTCCCGCTTTTGCATGAGAGACCCGGAGATAATATATATATATATATGTATGTATGTATGTATATGTGTGTGTGTGTGTGTGTGTGTGTGTGTGTGTGTGTGTCAGAGTTACAGAGAGTTAATTAGTACTTCAGACACCCATGATTAGATGCTAGAAACCAAAATTATACTCTGGTTTTGTAGTAACCAACAAATCAAGAGTGAAAACAGGATGGAAATGGACCAATGAGAACAGAGACAGTCCCACAGCCTGAATACCACTCAAGTCAGTTCACGCACACACACACGTGCATACACACACACACACACACACACAAAACATACAGACTCTGGACACGCTCCACTGTGACTGTGCCTGTTGCCATTTTGCAAGGTTTTAGGGTTAGTGTGTAGCAGTGTGTGTGCATCCTTCACATACCTTGGGAAGGTTGTCTTTGTACTGGCACTGCTTGAAGGCGTCGCCATAGAAATCTGCCGCCTGATTGGCCAGCTTGGCAATGACAGCATCCTTCATTTTATCTATTGGATAAACAAGTTACATTTAAAGTCCAACAACCATCTAAACCATAAAGATCATTTACTTGAAGATTCAGTGATTATGTAGCAGTGAAGTTGTGGTTTGCAACCAACTGAATGTTAACAGTAAAAGTACTCATTTAGTTACCAAGAATAATTATAAAATCCTGTCTTTTTTTCCCCATGTATGATACACATACGAGTGTGTCAGCCAAAATGTAGCCAAGAAAAACAATGCATTTTCCTCTGAGATATCAGTAAAAAGAACAAGAAATACTCAAGCAAAAGAAGGTAAAATATATACCTGAGAAAAGGTAATTAGTTATACTCCACCATGTTGACACTGGGCTATAAACAGCAGTGTCAGTTGTTGCATTTCATGTGTTTTAGTACAGTTTTACTTACATCACCCCGATAAAACTGCTCTTACATCTTAGTAGGAGCCGAAATGACCTTACAACAAAAACTCCCGCTCTCAGCAGAAAACACAAGTCTAATTCTTTAAGTGAGATCTCAAAACATGATGTAACCTTCAAAACGCCTGTGCTTACAAACTCTAATAAGCAGTTCTGGAGACAGAACTGGGGCAGAGGCTGTGTGCAACCTGGATCAAAACCGCCTCATTATGACATAGCTAGAAATTAATCTTAAGGCAAAAAAACATCATGTGTCTAATTAAAGATGCTAACGTATATTTCCCCCACTTCATATCTGCAAAGCTGGCTAATGGGTGATGTGTCTGCACTTTTTAACCCAAGTACTTCCCAAAATGAGTGTGTCTGGCACTTTACACGGTTACAGATTCTATGTAAAGTCTGTCTAAACCTGAGCTCAACCAGTACCTGAGGTGGCTTTAAGGAAGAAGACCTCCTGAGCCTGGGCCAGCATGATGAGGCTGAGGGTCCCCACAGTCTCAGGGGAAATGTCCATAGTGGGCTCCCTGTTCAATGCAGACAGGACTGTGTCCTTAATGTGGCCAAAAGCACCGCTTGCCAGCTGCATGGAAAAAATACAGAAAGATACAAACATATGACACAACTGCCAAGACCGACACCGTTACAGAAGTAAAACCAGCCTCCGAAGAACGAAATAGACACAATGTTTACAGATAGACATCTATTATTTGTCATCATTCATTTGCATCGACAGAGTGAACAGGGTATCATTCAGAGTCTGCTATGTGCTGGCACAATCCACCCAGTGTTCAGAAACGGGCCATTTCTGCCTTTTATCATTTTTACCCCTTAGCCAGCTTTGGAGCGAGGGGGTATTGTAATCGTTTTGTCATTCGTCTGTCTTTTCAAAAACATAATCAGATTATCTGAAGAATGCATCAACATATCTGCACCGAATTTATATTGTGGATGCATCTTGGCATGGAGCAGAAGCCTATTGAAAATGTGTGACCTTGACCTACTTTTTCAAGGTCAAATGGCAACATGTCCTTTCAATGACGTAATCTCATTATCTGGAGAATGCATTGCGATAAACGCACTGAATTTACACAACAACAATCTAATGTAAATTATAGGGCAGTAACTTTCAACAGAATCTTACGCTGTATTTGGCCGAGGGGGATTAAAAGTGTGCATTAGGCATTAGGTGACATCCAGTGTTAAGGTCCATTAGTGTAATGACTGGTTGGGCCACCCTTACCAGCAATAACTGCAGTCCCGCTTATGCCATAACTGACCATGAGTCTGTTACAGCGCTATGGAGGAATTTTGAGCCACTCATCTTTGCAGAATTGTCATAATTCTGCTACATTGGAGGGTTTTTGAACATGACCTGCCTTTTAAAGGTCATGCCACAGCATCTGAATCAGATTCAGGTCAGGACTTTGACTCTGTCACACCAAATTTTTCATCTTGTTTTTCTTAAGTCATTCAGAGGTGGACTTACTGGTGTGTTTTGGATTATTGTCCTACTGCAGAACCCATGTGTGCTTCAGCTTGAGGTCACTAACAGATGGCTGAACATTCTCCTTCAGGATTTTTTGGTAGACAGCAGAATTCATGGTTCCATTTACCACAGCAAGTCTTCCAACAGCCTTGGAGATAATCAAGATGTCTTCTGGCAAAATTGAGATGAGCCTTTAAGTTCTTTTTGTAATTTCATCTTGGAACTCTGCCATACAGGCCATTTTTGCCCAGTCCCTTTCTTACGGTGGAGTCATGAACACTGACTTTAACTGAGGGAAGTGAGGTCTACAGTTCTTTGAATGTTCTTGTGGGTTTTTTTCCGACTTCTTTAAAGAGTCGTAGCTCCGCTCCTGTGGTAATTTTGGTTGGCTGACCACCCCTGGGAAGGTTCACCACTCTTCCATGTTTTCTCCATTTGGGGATGATGGCTCTCACTGTGGGTCACTTGAATCCCAAAACTTAAATAACAGCTTTATAACCTTTTCCAGACTGATAGATGTGAATTACTTTGTTTCTCATTTGTTCCTGAATTTCTTTGGATTACAGGATGATGTCTTGCTTCTGAGGATCTTTTGGTTTGCTTCACTTGGTCAGGCAGGTCCCATTTAAGTGACTTCTTGATTGAGAACAGGTGTAGCAGCAATCAAACCTAGGTGTGGCTAGAGAAACTGAACTCAGGTTCCAAAGATGCGATAAACCACAGTTAATTTAAAAAAAAATTTTAAGGCAGGGGGGTCACTTTTTCACACAGGGCCATGTAGGTTTGGAATTTTTTCCCCTTTATAACCACCTTTATTTAAAAACTGCTTTTTGTCTTTACTCGTGTTGTCTTTGTCTAATATTTACATTTGTTTGATGATCTGAAACATTTAAGTATGCCAAACATACAAAAAAAAGATAAGAATTCTTGAACGGGGCAAACACTTTTTCCCCACCACTGTATATCCAAGTTAATATCCACTGAACTAGAACACCCAGGACAAAACGACCACTGTATATCAAGAGAAATGTTCATGTTTTCAGAGGCACTGAACTTAAATAGTATTCATCAGATAAAACTCATATGGCCTACTGTAATATACACTCAATTTATTAAATTAACTTGATGCAAAAATTGAGACAAAGTCTATATGAAAAATGAATAAAAGTTAGGCTACAACTGCATTTTTGTTGTGAAAACAAGTTTTCTTCTATTATAAAGATGCAGCTATTTAGCAGATACAGATTAAAAAAAAAAAAAAAGATTTCTCTACCACTTAGGAGAGAAAAGAAATATTGTTTATATTGTTTCCCTGAAACAAATTTGAAATTGAAACAGTGGTTTTCTTTGTTCATCTCCATAACAGACACCGAATACTCAGAAATATGACACCCACCTGATAGTACTTGGCTGCAGCCTTCAGTCCCTCATCATTGTCCAGATTCTGCTCGGAGGCAATCTGACTGGCCAAAGCTGCTGCGTTGAACAGCACACACGTCTTCTCATAGCCCAGACTGGCCAAAGCTGCAACACAACCACAACACAGTCAGCAACTGTCAGAACCCCCCTCCCCTCCCCTCATTTACTTAAAATGGGCAAAATTTCAAACGCCTGTAGCAGTAAAACTTCTGGTTGAATTTACATCCAATTAGATTTAGGGATTGCCTGTGACTCAGAATAGATGTGGTTAGATTTTGGAAAGAGTAGGTCAAAGTTAAAATCTTTTATGAATCTTTAAAATCTTTTTTCTTCTCCCATTTACTTATAATGGGCTAAATTTCAAATCTCTCTAAAAACTAAAATTTTGTTTCAATTTACTTCAAACTTGGCAAATGTATAGAGGCAATTGATTAGCCTGATTGATTTGGGCCTGGCACCAATTGTTTTATTTATTTATTTGACATTAACAATAGCACTGGAATTATGAGACATAATATGAATAAGTACCAGATGAGCTGTATTTTAGTGCTATTTCCAATACAGACAGATTTGCACTTTGCAACAAAAAATATACAGGCAATGAAAACACTATAAACTTTAAGGAAAATATCAATAAGAGCAACTTATTTTGGTTCAAACCATAAACAAACATGGACTAAAAACACTATAACTGTGTTTTCAGGTCAGGTAGTAGCAGTTCCAGAGTTTTGCTCCTTTAATGGAGAACGCTCAGTGTCTGAATAAGGTTTTACATCTTTCACTGTCACAGTTACCGTTCACTGAGTCTCATATACTATCTGCCTTTGTTCAACTGTTGCTAATGCAAAACACGATCCTTCACCAAAGAGGAAACCTGACCATGTCTGAATACTTTATGGAACTTTCACAACTGAATGTGTTGTATTTCCAAGATGTGACGATGACAAGTCAGTTTTGTCAGTTTTTGGGTTTTTGTAAATTGTTTTTATTCGCTGATTATGTTCTGATAAAACAAGTTTCAAGGCTCACTGTGCAGTTTGTGACTAGATGGTGATACAGTAAGAGAATGTAATGCACATAAAACTGTGCTGCGCTGACAGACAAATATTTTATGGCAACTTGAAAGCATTTAAGGTTTGATTTTTTTTGTAGTATTACTTATTTATCAAAATATCAGAAATTTAGGCAACTTAAACATTAGCACATGTGGTTAACCATACTGAAGGAGGGTTTTTTTTTTTTTAGGTCTAGGCAGACTGGACCAACTACTCGACCTGTATCTAGGTGAGTTTAGAAATTTTCACACCCTGATAAAATGCCTTCAAACTCAGTCATGTCCCCCTAAATTCTGACCACTCCATTTCAATATGAATTCCCTTTGTCAGTTCAGATCATACACTAACTTTGATTTGTTGATGTGAAATTTCCAAATATGAGCATAAGAGAATTTTAAACCCAAAAATAAATAAAGACAAATAAATAACTTAGAAACTTCTCAACTCCAAGTAGTGACACTCCAATTTGATTTGTTCTCCAGACAGCTGGTTCAGCAGCTTTAATTCTTTAGTTTCGACACAGTGGTCTTGTGTGGGGCTGGTATTTTCTTCAGCCAACATTTTCTGCTGTTTTAGTCTACATTTTTCCTCGCCCATTCACTGGAAAAAAAGTCCCACAGTCACAAATCGGCAGAGAAGACAAAAGATTCAAGCGTGAACAGTCCGAGTGTGAGAATTGGAAAGTTTTTGTTTCTACATGGATTTTGTAAACTTTTAAAATATTTTTCCAGTCTGTTTCCATTGTTTTTATACAATTTAAGGCATACATATGCCAGTGTTTCATCTACCCCTGTGTCCTAGATGCATAAAATTAGATAAAGACACCAAAAATTATGAACAAATGAGTCCCAGGGGAAGCACAGAAACCATCTCAATATAGATAGTCAATACAGACACATGCAAGTTAAAATGGGGCCAAAATTTGAGGGCTTCAACTTTACAAATGCACTTGATATAAAAAACAAAGGAGAGGAGGCTGTATGACCTGAAGAAAATTAAAAAGGAATCCAGTGACTGACCTCCAGAGTAACTGGACCATATGCCACTGTTGTGATTTGTCTATCATTCACCAGGAGTGCCATCACTGACCAGTCTGGATCAGATCACCCTAAAATGTTTTAAAATCACTATTCTTTCAGAATATTTACATTTGATCATTGAACAGCTCAGGAAAATAGGACTGTGCCTCACCTTCTGTTTATGTGTGTACAATAGTGTATATGTGTGACACTGAATCATTTGATCTGGAAAATGAAGATGATGAAACAAACAACATAATTTCCAAATTAAAGTTTTATTTTGGGACTCAATAGTATAGCAGTGGGACTCATCTAAAAATCAGAAAGATTCAATCTTTTTTGGAGAGCCGAGTCCTAGGACTCAGACAAACCAATTTGTAGATGAAACACTGATATGTGTGTATCAGGCCTGAGCATATTTACTGTTGGAGAGCTTCGTTTCCTGGTGTGTGTATTTCTATATGTGAGACAGATTGATTAGGAGACCAAATGAAAAATATGTCATCCATGGGCAAAACCCTATATGGAGCATGTATAAACTCATTATTTGTCCTTTTGTAGCTGTCTGTAACAATTACATACACATAACTCTGAGACGACGTTTCATAAAGGGTTGCACTTACCGAGCTTGACAGAGCCACCAAACAGTGATCCTTTATCAAATGCATCCTTCCATGTGAAGGTTAAGCAGAGCTGTGGAAACAGAGAAATGCTTTGTGTTTAAGTTCCTCTGTTCAGGAGGTTTAACCAACAATCATACATGGTGTTCAAGTTACCTCATTTTCAGAGAAGGGAAACTTGGGCTCAACAGAACACAGCTGATCGTAGTATCTAAAGTGAGAAAGAGAAATATCACTTCACATGATGAAGGAGCCAACATCTAACAAAACCTTTTCTATTTTTTAACACGAGTTTGACAAGGCAGTTTCAACATCGCCAGGATGCGTTTTAGTTGGGTTGCTTCGGGAAGCCTAACAAATGTGTCACAACTCAAGAAGAACAAACTGTAATCCTCAACAACTATGACAAAATTTCAAAGTATAATACAGGCTATATGCACTGCAGTACTGCTGACAAGGAAAGAAAACTGCCATAAAAACATCTTGCATTCCATTAAACAACTGTATATTCTGTTGAATGAATGTTACTTTAATAGTGTGTAAGAAAATGTTTGGCTTATTCTATCAGCTACATCCTTTGTTGTGTTTCTTTGGAAGAAGAAAATGACAAATAAAAAGACAGAAGACAAAATTTAACAGCGAGGCTTACTATTAACATAAAAAAAAAAATCTGACAAAGATAGCTGGTTTTGTCTGCTGCAATTCTCTCATTGATGCTCTTCGGGTAGAGACATGGGTTCAGGAGGTCTCTAAAGCTCTTGCTTTTCTTACCAAGACTCTCACTATCTGCGCATGAGAGCTGTGACGTCCTATGGGGATGGGATTTTCCAAGTGAAATGACTGGACTTTACACATGCTGATCTGTTATCAAAAACATTACCTGCTGCTGAGTAGGTGAGCTATGTGGCTTAAGTCACTATGGTGAATTAAATCAACAGTTAAAACAACAGTTAAACCTTATCTTGCAAATCCCACAAAAATGATATAATTTGGTTTACTAAAAGCAGAAACAATTACTTTATGTTCTTGTAAATCCCCCTAAATCACACTAGCTACACACACAGGAGCTTTAATTTATATTTCGAAAGCTGGGTTAAATATCATGACATAATATTAGATTTTTGGTTTGAGGAAGCTCTGCCAGACATCTGACTATGACTCAGGAAGAAAATATCATACTGCAGTGTGCAAACATGTATAAATCAATCAAGATAAAAGTGATAGCTATTGAGTCTTTCGTTAAGCCAGGATGTGGCACAGAGCTGTGAGTAGTATTTTTTAGGAATGACATAGCCACAGCTCCTGGTTAGGGAATGCCCCATCAAAGTTCAGTAACTTTTTTTCCAGTGCCCTGAGCCACTGGAATTAAAAAACAAATAACCAAAGAATTGCTTATTATAGAATTGCCTCTACAAGAATTCCACCCACAAATAGAGACACACAGGAAAGCTGAGATGAGGTGTGCCCTTTCATGAAAGAAGACAGCATCCTAGACAAAACAAAAGGTTCCCATGGCGATGCATTGGCTGTGCATCTGATTGGCTGTGAATAAAGTAGTACTGGTTGCCCCGGCTACCTGGCACATGGCTATCAGACAACTTGTGAAGAGACCTAAGGAGCGACAATAACAGAAGCTTGTAAAGAGAACTCATTCAGTGCAACAGAGACACACTAAGCAGTCACTTCATCTGAAATCTCAAGTCAGGCTATGGCGTGTCAACACAAAACAGGTTGTGTTTTCAGGCATCCTGAGCTAATAGCATTAGAAAGAGGGAGAAAAAAAACTGTACACTTTCAGGTCTTGCTACTTTTCAGGCAGTTCAGCTCCTTCTCCTCAAATAATGAACTATACACATACACCAAGAGCTTTCATTTTCACCATACTTGACCATGAATGCAAATCAGTGCATCTCTTTCATTGGTATCTCAGTAATGCATAAAATGTAACATGCTTTGAAGCCATCTATTACCCATTATCCTATTACTAGTAAAGGCCATCAGATCTTGTATTACACCATTTTTGGCTCTGTTCCACCATCTAGCTTTTAGCACCCTGTGCCTATGGTCTTTATTATCCAGAGAGCTTTGTCTTGGCACTCATTTGTGAATTCCACTTTGCACTGCTGTGAGAAAGCAGCTCACAGTGGGGAAAAAAAGTGGAGCCAGCACTCTGTGACAGCATACCTGGCTACTCATGTAATCTGGGCAATCCCTATGCATTGAATAAATCATGAGTCATATAGGCCAAAGAAAGACAAGAAAAAGAACAAAGTCTGAATGGATATGTCACCTCTGGAAGAAGCATGTAGATTATAACAAAAAACACTATTAAATTTAACATTTTACTACATTTTCTAATGGGGAATTGTCATTTGGAAATTAAAAATCTCTACAAAATTACATTGAAAAAAATATCTGCAATAATGTAAAACCAATTTAACACCAGCTGGTGAGGTTATGTAGTATTATATTAACTAAAGTTCCTCAGTGTACCAAACATTATCCAATTTCTTTCACAGTTGTTCTATGCAAAGTAGCTAGCACTATGGCATTTACAAATAATGTGTATATTCATAAATGTCGACAAGGCATTATAGTGTTTCTTTGTATCGTTGGATAGTTATGGAGAGGATTCGGTTACTGAAATGATTAACTAAGTCCTGCTTCTCTGTCTGGTAAAGTACGTTTTGTGGTGGGCTGAAGGCCTCAGCAAACTGTGAATGACATCTGACTCAAAGACGAGCTAGCTCTGCTTTGACTTATTTATGTAACGATGAATAACATGCTATGAATATCACATATACTTGCTATTCGCATTCTGCTAAAGCCACTATATTAAGTTTAACTCAATTCATGTTCTTCTTAAATTTAATGCTAAGGAAACAAAGTGCTCCTTCTCGAGTAAGCTA